>JAUBOD010001004.1:1703578-1794558 GCA_032353885.1 Nothura maculosa
AGGAAATGCTTCCTGAAGTTCCTGTGGAACTTCCGATGCTTCAGTTTGAAGCCGTTTCCTCTCGTCCTATCACTGTCCACTAGTGAATAAAGGCCAACCCCATCCTCCTCACTGCAACTATTTAAACAAAACTATTTAAACAAAAAACTATTTAAACAAAAAAATTGAAACTGAATAGAAAAGGTTTGTGTTGATTCAGTTCAGTTGTTGATACAAATAGACTGTAAAATTGATATCTGGAAGAGTAGAATTTTGATTCTTCCAAGTATTTATCAAGAATTTATCAATTAGGATCTTTTATCCAGTCACTCATGGAGTTGCTGCTCATTGGATTGTTCTGATCTTCATGGCCACTAAACTTCACTGTCACTAAAAGAGCAACAGATAAAATTAAAGGATGTATTAAAAAAAATCTCTGGTTAATTAGCAAAGAGCTCCTTTTCTCCCTACCAGCACACATTTTGAAGTTGGATTAAAGTTGCTTTCCTGCCAATTAAAAAGCTAGTAATCAACTACAGATCCTCTGCACACGGAAAGTGCACTGCCCCCCTGTCCTGTACATGAACCTCCATGCACGTGCTCCTCCTTCCACTCCTTGTAGGTTATAGGGAAATCTTGTCCAGCCTTGGAGCACATCAGAGCTATGTCTGTAATACAACAACTGCTGGGGAATTCTGACTTAAAAAATGATAGTTTCTGTTTCTTCCTCATGTTCAGCTAGGAAAAGAGAAAATATTGAAGTTTGACTCACAAGAAAACAAATCAGTAAAAACTGAAACTATATTTTACGTTCAGAGCCATCAAGTTGGGACCATGACAAGTGTGACCTAAAGATCCTCACTTTGTTATTAACTTTTTTTATTATTTTCAGTTCTTTCCTTCTTGCAAACACACGACAGTTGTTGTCCCCTGCGCTGCAATGGCAACAATGGCAAGGAATGCTAATTCCATTTCCTTACTGGAAAAAAACAATCTCTGAATAGATTAAGAGCAAAAATGTTTCCCTAAGGCCTCAACCCAGAGTGATGAAAAATCCAGACCCACCAAACTTGTTTTTCTCTTTTTTGAATCAGTCTTGTATGTCTTGTCTGTTTCCATTGAGAAACAACAGTAGGAAAGGAATACACTGAGCAAACTAAAACATAAATAATGGACATTTCCCTAAGGTAGTAATTGCATCCCCAAATATACTCCCAAACTAAGGGAGCTGAGTGACACTCCCCATTCCAGAATGGGGCAAGGCCAGATCAGATTTCAGACATGTCATGGATGCAGAAATGCAGCACAGCTAAAGTGAGGGCTGGTTAAAGTTCGGGGCTCAGTGACAGCAGCAGCTGCTGCTCCCAACCTCAAGGGAATTGCCATTCTGGTCACCCTGCCCTGTCGCACTCACGTCCCTCGGACTTGCTGGGATTTGGGATGTTCTCCAGACTGCAGCGCGGGCTCCCCAATATTGCCCTTTTCATAGGCAGGAGGGGCTGCAGGGGCACGGATAAAAGTAACTTGCTCTGCTAGGAGATGACTCCGCTTCTTTTCACCGCCTTTGGAAATGAACAGCTGCTGCTGCTCAGGTTTGCCAGCATCCAGCACTCCAAAACTACTAGAGTGAGCCTCAGAAATAGGATGATTGTCTGTAAAACATTCTGATATTGAAAAAATAGCCTCTTTTTATTTGGCTTGTGATTACTAAGTCTGCAGGGATCCTTTCTTTTTTCAAGGTTTTTCCTCAGTTGAGGAGGAGCAGAGGATGCTCTTTTTAATGAATGCTGGGATGCGAACATAATCAACTAATTCCAGGAGCTGAGGCTTCAAGATAAAACTTTTTTAAAAGTATACCTTGTCACAAAGCTCACAATGCAATCTCATTGCATTGGAATTGGCAGCATTTCACTTGGCTCTGGAAATAATAAAGTGGGAGACTGAAATGACAAACAAACTGGAGATCCAAACCAAAGTACCACCAGGGAATGCAAAGCAGATGGCCGGGTAAATAAGACCAGCCCAAAGAATCACGGCATCCAGCACAGTAAGATTAGTGACTGCATCCAATGCGGCAGCCTCCTTCCTATGAGCTTACCTGGCATGGTTCAGATCTCAGTGTCCTTGTCGTGGATTATTTTTAAGATCAGTTTAAAAAGGACAAAGAAAAAAATAAAAAAAATCAGAATTCTTTCAATTGCAAATAATTTGGGTACCCATTCAAAGCAGAGAGTGACATTCAAGAACATGGATACCTCCTTCCTACCCAAGGGGTCCAGATCTACTCCTTCCAAAGATTTTAATGTCAGCCTGTGCTGCCTTGCTTACTTGAGCTGGTTATTTAGATATTACAAGGATAATATTGATTTGGGCTTTCAGGAAGAATTGATTATTCAGCATGCTTATATTAAAATGTCTGCTTATTGTGTAAGCATCATTTCAATATACAATAATGTTATTTTGTCAAGTGACTACATTTAAAAGTTGCAAAATTAAGGCTTTGTCAAACAGGGGAAGGTCATGCACTGCAGAAATTAGACTTTGGGCCTCCCTTCTAGAAATGTGTTAGCATATAGAATCACACATAGCAATTTATTTTCAGAAAGAAAAAAATCTAAATTACAATATCTTGTCATACTCTGTTCGCTCAGCAGAGGAAAACACAAATATCAGCTGTGACCATCTAAACTAAGCACAGCAGCTAGAAAGCCCTGCAGATCTCAGTCTACAGATCTCCATACATGACCCTGTCTGTTTATCCTAATCAATATATTGTTTTACTGAAAAGCAATTATTTCACAGTTGTTACAGACTGCCAACTAGCGCAGATTCTCTGTGCTGCCAAATATGATTTCTCTTTGCTTTATGTCCATCCCTAGCACCTAGCAAAGCCGTCATGTCCTGTTCTGCCTCTGAGCATCTAGTTGTCGTCTTCACTTCTCGTTCTTTTTGCATGTCTAAAGCCACAACATTTAAGACTAATTAAAACCTGCATGCTTTCCTCTGTGCCATTCACAGAGTAGGACTTTGAAATATAGACTTCATAAGAAAAGTTTCTGCAACCTCTTTCCACATTTGTGGGCATCACTGCACGACCTCCCAGTGTGAAGTAAGCAGGATCTAATTATTTTGAGATAACAATGAATTATTGTCCCCCTCGAATGGATCCAGCATTCCTGTTCCCCTCTCCCAGCCTGTCTGCTCACAAGCTAGTATATCCACTGGACCACAGCCAGGCAGCCACAGAAATGTATTCAGTGAATAAGGTCTTCCTTCCCTATCAGCCAATAAAGATAATTACAGAGGCCAGCATATATTAATTTGGGTTCAGTTCTTTTCCCACTCAAATTAATGTCAGTTTTGCCATTGACGCTGATGTTAGCAGAAGCTGGCCCAACAACATGCATCTAAAATTAGCTTCTTCCCACAGCTTGTTATTCCTCCCACTTCTGCCCTGTGGGACGAGGGGCTCAGCGGCCCAATGGGGAATCAGCACTAACTCAAGTGAGAAGACGAGGCAGCAAAGGCAGGCAGCGGAGCAGCTCTCAGCACTCTCAGAGCTGCACAAGGATCAAAGTGGCACCATTTCCACCTCCGCACAGCGTGGCCCCCCTGGGATCGCTCGCCCCTGTAGATCCCATTTGCCCAAACCATCGCTAAGTGAGGGCAAAGACGATGCACTCATGGAAAGTCATCGTCCCCCGGGAGCCGGAGTGATCACAGAGCAGGCAGCAGCTCCGGGAAGGGTGCACACGTGGCCTGTGCAGGTGTATGGCACGTGCCAATCTCCTCGGAGGCTTCTAGAGCTGCTCTGCTGGCTGTCTGGTTTCCAGAATGCAGAAGTCGCTCGTTATCAAATCAGCCATGCTACTTGAGAAACCAGAGGAAATCCATCAAGGTCTATGAGGTTATTCTGCTGTAACAAGCAGCCCTTGTATCTCATTTTTCAGAAATGAGACCCAGCCCCAACGTCTCCATTTGTGCTCTGTACAAACCTGCATACGTGGCAGGTCCACAGCACTACAGATGACCAGCTCTGGCCCAGGACACCAGCTCATGAACCTCCTGCATACAGGTACATGTATCTCCTTGCAAACAGATATATTCACATTAACTTATATATATAGTTATCTTCTGAAATAGTATTATTTTCAACACAAGCCTGCCTATCATTATAGTATATAGGTTAAGTATATAGGTATATGGACAGCAAGACTGAATAGTCTCTAGCCACATGTCCATGGAGCCGCCCCTCATTTGTGCACAACTCAGGTTAGATTCTTTTTCATATTCTGTACAGTAAATTTGCAGAAACTTTGCTTCCTGCACGTTCATCACAGTGGGTATAACTATAAGAAGTATTTTGCTTGCTACACAGAGCAGAATCACATGCTGTAATTGCCCATATGCCTTTTAGATACAAGTGAAGAATAAAGAGAAAAGCTCCACCTATTTCTGAGACAAATTCCTCTGCAGTCTCTCTCAGCTGTGAATGCTCTCAGTTATACTGGCTTCCTTTAACTGATCATTCCCCACCCTCTTTCCATGAACAGAGAAAGTAACTTTAATTCCAAACTCCCAGCCTGATGCCAGCTAACACTTACCCATCAACTGCCAGGGCGAGCTTCCTATGGAAAAAGGGAAAAAAAGAAAAAGAAAAAAGGAATGGCAGGTTAAGAAGATCAGCTGTGATTCTTACCTCCACCAGCAGACTTCATCCAAAGCCTTCAAATACTTTTGCTTTACTGGAAGTCTAATAAACTATTTTTACTTTCCCTAGGGGATGCCAAATACGGAGCACAGCCCCCTCCCTGTCATTACTAATGTGCCTAACATAACAGCCGGACACCTGCTGCTAGTGAGTCATGTTGTGTGTGCAGCTCAGGGTGTAAATATATATGCATTTATATATACATACACACAGGCAAAACACTATGACAATTGCTTATTTTCCTCCATGCTCAGTGTATTGTTTGCATCTTCCTGTATTCTAAAGAAATTAGGGCAAAAAAAGACAAAAAGGTTGATTACAAATACACAGTAAAAGTCCTGTTGTCCTCGGATGTGAAGCTCTAAAATGCTATGAGAGACATGGAAGAATTAGCCTAGCTTATATTTGTGACATATATACCCATGTGTACATCTACACCTGCACTCTTACACATGCATGTTTGTCCTAACCGAACACAAACAGCAGTTTGTGTTCTTGCATGTTCCTGCTCTGGTACCTGCAAACAAACATTTTCACTGAAAACATGAAAGGAAATTCAATCATTTTGAATCTAAAATTCTATCCTGAGCTGCCTTCCCTCTTCACGTATACAGTAAAAATATACAGGCATAGAAAATAGCCCTGTCTGGGGGAAAAACAGCTTTATAATCTGCCAGCACCGAGAAGAGAAACCTATTAAATATTCCCCATACGAGTTTCCAGGTACGAGGCAGAAGTGGCTTAGTGCTTGTGCAGGGGCTGTTACAGAGCAGTTGTATTCCCCTTTGTTTGCTCCATAGCCGCTACGTGCAGTGACAGACATATATAGAACAACCCTCTGCTCTGTGCTGGGAGTCTGATTTAGCTCTCCCTCGCAAGCTATGCATTACACAGTTGTGTGTTGCCCTTCTAGACTTTGGAAAGCTGCAGTAAAGCTCTGCTGGTCTTGCTTTGTGGGAAAATCTCTCTTTTTCCCTTTGTTTTTAATGTGAAGTTTTGGTTATTCCTGTTTGTGAACAAGGGCTATGTTCTGATTTTTTGCCTTGAGCAATCGTGTATTTTCATTCCTGATAGATATTAAATCTCACCACTTTCACCCTTAGCTTACCTTACTGTCCTAAAATTCTACATCATATTGACTCCTATTAAGGACAATAGCAAATGCCTGGTAACCTTAATACAGATAAGATAAAATCTTATGGTAAATATTAAAACAGCTCCCAATAACCTAAATTTCCATAGGCAGAACAAACATTAGGCATTACAGTACATGAGGCCATATCCTTTAACTGACAGTACCATGAAAGTTGAAATATCTGTATATTGCTTACACAGGAAAACACTTGAAGGACTTAATAGGTATTGAAACACACATTTTTAAAAATTTTATATTGAATGTATTCTAGGAGAGCAATTAAATATATATACAGAAAAAAATCTAGTCTGAAGTAGATTTTCAAATACATTTCTTTACAGTCTGGTATTCTTTTCACTATTTTGCTTCTCTTTTTGAACTGAAATAGTAGCAACTAAGAAACTCTCCCAGCTATCATCCTGTCTTCTTACCCTTCTCCAGCAAGGACTGGATTATGCAACAAGAAATGGCCAAACTCTCCCTCATTCAGCAGCTCAGGGTCTTGGGCTGCGTAACTCCCCAAAATATGAAGCACCTGGGAAGCTATCCTTATATAGGTTCCAGGCTCTCTGAACAGAGCTTAGAAACATATCTCAGAGCCAGGAGTTTAAAATAGCCCTTGGCAAATCAACTCTTTATCTGAGTCTGTCCAATCTTTAATGTATGGGGGAAAGGAAAGCATTGCAACACACCCCAAACGTCTTCAGAACTTGCATCTTCTCCACCAAGAAACGGCATAAGTGAAAAGCCAGGGGTTCTTACCAGAGAATCTCTCATCAACAGTCTCTTTCTCTCTATACCAAAGCCCTCTCCAGCTTCTGCTGATGGCAGCGTGAGAAGCTGGACTTCGGACAGACAGATCCTGAAGCTTTTGCAATTTTAATAACAAGCATGTCAGCGTTGCCCACACACTCCGTGGTGCTCTAATCCCCTCTAGTGCTTAGATCTCACTTAGAGTATTGAATTGGCTGTAACCTTTGGGCTTTACAGAGCTGTATCTTTTAAGCACGAGCAGCAGAAGCTCTGGCTTTTTGCTTTGGAAGCCCTGTGTTCATCTCTGCTGCCAGCAGCCCCCCCAGAAACCTCACTGTGCACCTGCCTTGATCTAAAAGGGACAGAAATAACCAGCTGCAAAGGGAAGAGTGATGAACAGAGTGCAAGGGTCAGTTCCCCCCTGCCTTCTTCCAATGATATCCTGAATGTGCCATTAACACAGTGGCTTTATATGCTTGTTAAACAAAAAAGTAGAAGCAGAAGAAAAAAAAACACACACACACACTTTGACATGTCTGCCTTGAATCCCAATTAGAAAAGAATTGTTTGCTTAATTCTCAATGTATTTAGAAAATAGAGCATACATTTACAAAGGATGTTTTGTATTTACAGCATGTCTATCTGGTTATACTGCTGCAATATAATTGTTTTCCTGCTGAGAATTATAGCAGTGAAGTTACTCCGGGTACGATTACAGCTAATTATAGTTTCGCTTTGGAATTTAAAGGCTCCCCTGCAACACTCCCTCCTTCCCACTTACACTCAATGGCCTTGGAGCATGTTCTGACTGCTGCTCGTATTTGTTGTAACTAAGGCTTATAAGGTCACTGCCAGCTATGTGACAATTGGATGCATTTGAGGTATAGTTGTTGAAATGGTAAGTTATTACAGCAACAATATAAGTAAAAAACTATGAAGAACACCATTTTCTGAGGCTGCAACTGAGATGGTCTAAGCCAGTATTGTGTGGGGTCTGTGCTGGCAGGGAGCTCTAGCCACAAGAAGTGGCTAGTAATGCCTAGTAATGCTCTGGCAGCCTTGGGAAAGAACACTGCAGAATTGCTATCCAAATGGGAAATTTTGACAGTTGCAGGACAGATAACAGCTGAATGATGGGGAGGCACTCATGGCTATGCAGACTCAGTACAGGTGTCAGAAATAGAGTATTAGTTAAACATGGCTATGACAACACACGCAGCTTGGCCAACCCGTGGTGAATTCACTGACTCCTCCCTAATGGGAAATGCTTTTTGATATTTTTCGTAACTGCGGTTGGAGTAAGTGAGCAAGCACAGGGAATGGCACCCTGTGCTTCCAGCCACCAATACACCAAGGGGACCTTTCATGTGGCTTCTCTGCCGTCTTTCCCTGCTTTACAGGGGACTCCATAGTAAATTATATGAGCTCCTAGAAGTTCCTACACAAGCTAGGATGATTTTAGATCAGCACAAATGATTTTCATGGCAATGGAACAGTTCAGACACCTTAAAAATCTCTGCCAAGTATCTGCAAGCTGTATTGAGAAATGCACTCTTGGGTAGGTCCTATTTTTGCATGCTGTACATGCCCCAGATGGTGCAGCTACGGGAACAAATGCACGCCATTGCTGAGCAGCACCATGTGTTTCCAAACAAAATGTCATTGAGTTTTCCAGATTAAAGCATTAAAAATGTATGAGCAACAACTGTCACACACAGGGGAGCTAGTAATTCTGGTAAGAGTTCTTCCATTTCAAAACCAGGTAAGTTCATTCTTAGTAACAAGACATTCTTATACAATTTTAGACTCATTAGGGTCAAGGTCAGGAAAACTCATTAGACCTTCATTTGCCTTTATAGCAAACTATTGTATTTAAGCCAATTATCTCGAATCAAACAGATATAAAGCCCAAGATAGTCTATATGGCAGAAAAGCAGCATCTCCCTCTGATGCCATCAAAAGGTGGAGAATGCAACAAACAAACAGAACAAACAACAAGAAAGCAGAAAATCAAAACCACATATTATTGACATATATCTGGCTCAGTTTTCAATAGTATTTTCAATAGAAAGTATAAGGACATAGTATTCCCAGAGAGAGACCCATGCACAAATAAATTACCCGGGACTTCTTGTTGATCAACCACATAGACTGAGCCATTTAGGTTTTCTATTTTCAGACACTTCCCTTGACCCTCAAATAATTTCAGTGATTCCTTCCTACATACTCTCCAACTTTCTCATTTCCTTGCAAAGCTGTAAACCAGAACAATATTTTGCTGTTTCAGAATTGGTTTCAGCAATGTTGCCCAATAAAGTAAAATTACCTTTTCTTGTTATTCACTACTCTGTGGCTTATGCATTCCAAGACCACATTAACTCCTTTGCCCAGATCATCACAGCAGGCATTCAGGTCAAGTCACTTACTAGAACATCAAGAGGCTTTTCAGAGCTTCCCTGCTCCCCTTCATCCTGCAAGTACAACCCACTTGCAAGTACAACCCACTCTGCACTCCCACACACAGAACTGTGCACTGGGACAGACTAAGATGTAGTTTGATGGACTCTTCAGCCTCTTCACTCTCTTGATCTTTTACAGATTCTTTCATCCTATATTTTTGTTACAGATCATTGGTACAAACACTGGAGAGCTTTGAGAGTATTACTTAATCCTAATGTGCCCCAGAAATCAAACATATCTTCATTGCTGATTCTCCATTGAAAATAACCTGTTGAGCTGTCAGACACTTCTTAATCCATTTAATGTATACTCTGATGTTACTGAATGGTGCTAATGTCCAATCAAAATGTTTTTCAGCACTCAAACACCTTAAGAACATTTAAATGCACTAAATTTACCAACTCACTTTTGTCAACCAAATATAATATATTTGAAAGATAAAATTAGGCTTTTTACAAAGTCTGCCATAAAATCATGTTGTTTAAACTATTTATGAATTCACTTTTGCATCATCTTTCAAATTATTTTACCTGCAAATAGCTACAAACTAGCTAGCTTGACTGCACTTCAGGTTAGCAACGTTCTCCTTACATGTATACTAATTTAGAATTAGTATTGACATTTTTAACATGACAAGGTGAACATGCACTCATTAATGTGTTGGTTTCTTATTTTTAGGGAGATGGGATTGGATTTGTTCCCCTTCAGAAGCTGTCACACGTAACCTGGGCTTTGATGGGACCTTACGCCCAGTGGCAGATGTACCGTTCTTCCCAGTATCCCTCTGCATCTATTTACTCCTATATATGGAGTCCACTCCTATTTATTCCAAGGCAAATGGACAAAAAAAGTCTTCCATATAATTTTCAGTGACTCAGAAACAACTTTATCAGGATCCCAATACAAGGGAAAAATAAAACTGCTTCTGGCATTCTTGCATTGGTCCAGCAGGATACACAGCCATTGCTGCCTATGACCTTTTGATGTAGGGCCCTGTATATCTGCTTTTTAACTAAATAAATATGAAGTTATTAACATATTTTAATGGGCCACAGAATAGGCGGGTTTAAGAAGGGATTAGGCTACCGATAGGATGTTTATGCCTGGGTTCTACAAAGGTCCATCCACAGAGACAAGAATTTATTTTTTACCAAAAATCATAGAATCATAGAATCATAAAATAATCCATCTGTTTTTGTTCAGACTGGATTATTTAAAGGGCCCTAAAGGTATCCGGGAACTCTACTCCCTCTGCCAACTCCCCACCCTACTGTTTTAGACAAGTAAGGAATTCAGCAGCTGAACCAAAAATACTGTATATTCTGCACACAAAGACACAATGATTTCTCAGTGCTCCCATTGCATTTCAGAAATCACGTAAGATAAAGCTGAGGCAGTGAGTAAAGTATGTTATAAACCCGCAGCCATCATACTTCAGCAGCACACCTCATTTGCTCTGCTGTCAGCTGCTCAAAATCACAATGAATAGAGGAGAGAGGAAAGAATAAAAGAATGGAGTCAATGATATGCAACTCACTAGGTGCTACACTTAGCTTTTGGAGAAGTGTTGACTCCTGAATGATCTTTGTCAAATCTCATTAAAAAAATAAAAATAAACACCTTCTTGCTGATGAGTCCTTCCAGAGGCATTAAATGAGGTGTGGGAGGGGGAAAAATGCAATGGAAAAGAATGCTTATTTTTAATTAGCAAATTACCTGTGTCTGTTCTTGGTCATGGTTCTCATGTGATCTAGGAAAATAGAATGCTTGATGGCTTCAGTTTTTGTTCATTTAAAATATTCATTACAAATATGTCGTGTGATAGGTTTGGTGGACCTGGTACAAATGTCTGAACCAGTTCTCTGTGGTGTAAAACTTCAACAGCTGGGCGGTTAGTTCCTAAACACACTGAGCCTAAGCCCTGCTACCAGAAACCAGGACAGAAAATTTACAGTGCAGGATCTGCTGGGGACCACTCGTACAGGGAGCTGACTGTGCTCATCGATTTCAGGAGATGGATGAATGTGCAGCGTGTTTTTACCAGTAATACAGACATTTTAGACTGGCTTTGCGTGCTGTCGTTTCACTATGACCTGGGGTTTTGCACAGCCTTTACCCCAACTATGGACGTTAGGAAGGACAGTGCTAAGAACAAGGACTAAGCAGTAAGGAAGAAGTATGTTCATCTAGAGCAACAATTTATCATTTCCAGGCAGTGCAGCAGGATAAAGAACAGCCTTTTGGATAAAGAATTAATATGAGACACAGAGAAACATGTTCTATACCAATCTCTGTTGCAGACTTCATGGTAGGACTTGGACCTGTCAAAGAAAGACATAAAATAGAAGAAATACTCTGCGTCCCCAAGGTGGGCTGGGTAATGGCCTGGTACACAGTGACAAGCCCTGTTGCAAAGCCACAGGTAAAATCCCAGGGCAGAACTCTGACTGATTTAAAGTTACCTGGATTTTTCATCACAGAAATAGTTCCCTATTGCTGAGGTATTCCACACAGTCTTCCAGTTACAGTTTTCACTCACTAATCACTAATCAACATGAATCTAGTGTTAACTGAGGATATGATTTTTTTCAACCAACTCATGCTGTCATATGTTGGCTTATAGTGGCCAATATTCTCTCCCTGAAACTCCTTTCCTTTTAGAATTGATTTTTAAAAATCACTCTGAGAGATTAAAAATACCCCTAAATATCAGCTGCAGGCAGGAGAAGATAGTTGTTGGTCTGTTTTTAGAGAGAGATTTTAGCTCAATTTCTTCTTCCTACCCTGCTCATCACTGATGTATTTTTAAATGAATCCTAAAATACACACCAGGAAACTCTATTAAATAAAAGTCATGAATGACATGCAGACTATGCTATTACTGTGCATAAGAAGATAACAAGACTCAAGAGACTGCCCTTTACATTCTGCTGCTCTTGCTCACTACAGAGCTGGCCCAGCAAATGCAAACGTGCCACAAAGAAAGGAGAGCGTCAACGAGCCTTAAACACCATCAGGTCTGGAAAGAGGCCTGAAGAATAAGAGATCAGACAGATAATCAGGATGTGATGAGCCACAGCTCTCTGTGTTCTCAATTAACTAAGTGATTGGACATGCACAATCAGAGATCCCAAATGCATCATTTATAGGTTATCGGTGATATCAGGCATCGGTTGAAGCAGTGCGGGACTCCCAGTGCCAATAAACTGGAGAAATGAATTAGAATTCTGAAAGCTTCTTAAAGCCAGACTCTCACCTCAAGACACAATAAAATAGAAGCTTTTAGATCATTCCTGGCACAGGAATTGGAAAGCTGCCATGTTCACACAGAGTAACTATGGTAATCCATATCAGGTTGCAGAAATCATCTTTAACATACAGTCTTTTAAGCCCTCCAAGAAGCTTTCTTCCTAATCTGCTTAAAAATAAAAAATAAAGTGTGTTTCAAGGTCAAGTAGTACAAATAATGAGATGGAAGACACTGAGCAGGGAGCAGGTCGAGGTACCTGTCTCTGAGCACCAGCCACAGGCTCTGCAAGCACGGAGAGCTCTGCTTCAAGAGGCATTAAACGGGCAGGGGACAGGAACCCATATCTCATGCTCTGCGTTACTATGTGAGCTTGATCACTTATCATTTGCAATGAAGATGGCGCAATTAAGATGCACTGCAGAAAACCGACGCTTAATTGCTTCGATGCTTAGGTGGTTAAGACCTGAATATATTAGCGTGTCCTGATGACTGTATAGAAAGACTTTACTCTGTTCTTTTCTATCCCAGTTTAAGCAAGGCTCGGAGTTCCCAAATTCCTGCTCATCCGAGGACTGATGGAGATTATTTATGTAGGGAAACTTAGTCCTCAGTGACACTTCAACTCTAAATATTTGGAATTACAGTGTGCCTTGTCTAAAGGAATTTGATTCTACTATTCACCTTGTCAGTATTAGAAGGATAGAAAATCCAGTTCCATTAGTGCAAAATTAAGTGCATTATTTAAAACTCCTTGCTACATGTAGTTGAACTCTTTCCTCCTTCACCCAGCTTTGTGTGCACAGCCACCCATGCTATCATTTATTCACCTTCATAGATATCCTCAAGCCTCTGTGTGATTCCTGCATGTCTTGGGGGAAAAAACCCTTCAAATTAGAGACAAGATATGTATAATACACTGCTATAACTGAGGGATCAAGAAGCACAAAGGCAGTACAGAGGCGTCCAAGGGAAAAGGCGTCATGTAACCAATAAAAGGTCTTACACATTGAAATCCCAAACAGCTTCACTATGAGAAGAACCTATCAACAGCACAACCTCATACTTGGGCCTGCGTTGCTCTAAAGACAGGGAAGTCTCTGATAACTCCAATAGAACATCAAAACTAAATATTGTTACACATCAATTTTATGGTAACAGACTAAAATATCAGACCTTTGGCATCTACCTCTACACACACATTTTCACACATCCACAGACCTCCATCCTTTTTTGGGCACCAAAACTAAGGATTTCCTGGAGATGTTTTGAGAATTAGGGCTCAGATATTCATTTCTATTGTTCTGTGTTGCAATGGCAAGATCCTAGAGTGTTCAGTAGCCCATAAGTTAATTTTATTATTTGTTTAATCTAGCATTGCTACATATATTGCTTGAGTGTCTGCAAAATGCAATACTTATTTTACATTAAGATGTTTTTAAGTCTTATCAATTGTCTCTACTTTGACATTAGTAGTTAGATAATTCTACTCTGTTTTCAGGTGCAGTACCTGGGGGAATCTCTAACATGCAATTTAGAAAGGGAAAAAAGAATCTGTGGAAGCAGAGTCTCAAAGAGAGCATCTTTTACAGAACTGCAAAGTTATAGGTAAAATAACTGCAAGAGATATTTTTGGAGGGAGGTCTCCTTTCTTCCAGGATCAGCTGCTGTTGGCTACAAGCTATCCAGGGAAATGAAATTCAAATTGGCAATTGCAAATATTTAACTCATAAATGCAAAGAGGTTGCTGGGCTTTAGGTCCCCTACCCTGGATTTTGGGGGGATTATTCTTGGATGTAGATATTGACACAGGAAAAAGTAGGTTATGCAGTAATTAATTCAATAAAAAGATTCAATATATCTAGTTCATAAGTTAAACCTGCAATGAAGGCAGATCTTTACTCTTTAGCCATTTGAACAGCATTCTGCTGGGATGCGTGGCTGGTTTTCATTTTAAAGCAAACATTTATAGCCAGTCACTCAGCGCAAGTATGTTGATTTTGAGACAACAGATCATATCTCTGGATGTAATCCAATAATATAATTATATCTCTAGGTAAGATCAGCAATGACAACTGATATGATGTCATTTTTTTTAATAAGAGCATTAATTCACTGATGAACATGGCCTTTCCATCCTACTTACTGGCTTTCTCCAGAGCAGCACACCCTGGTTGGCACATGGGTTGGCCATGCAGCTCCTACTGAGTCTAGGGTGGGATTTTGCACACCCATTTGACTACAGAAACAATTCTGGAATGATTAATGCCTCTTTTCCTAGGAGGTGTCACCTTCCCTTTACTATTCCCAATGCTTACCAAGCCAGGAAGATGCCCCTCTGCTACACTGCAGCAGGAGGAGATGACACCAGCCCAACATCTGGGTCAGATTTGCCCAAGCAGCACGGCAAATCCTTTACCCCTGTTACAGCTACTTGGGTTTCCAGAAGAAGATAAGAAACAAGCTGGTAACACTGACCTAGAAGAGACTTAGGCAGATTTTGAACAAAAGAGAGTGATTTAGTAAAACAAATTTTCAGAAAGAAAGATCAGTTTTAATGACTTTTTTTCCCAGAGAAAATATTTCTTAATGCTTCAAATGAGTTGAGCCTTTTACTTTAATTTGAAGCACCTTTTTTTCCTCACCAAAAGCACTAAAAACCAAACAGGTTTTTAGCTGCCCCTCTCTAGCAGCAAGGATGTCTGGAATCTTCCTATTGTCTCTTCAGGCCAGTCTCTGCTTAGATCTCTCACCAGAGAATACCGCTATACAGAGCCCCTCTGCAAGAAATCAAGTACAAACACTTTCTTTTTTCCTTCAAGGAGCCTCTCATACACCCCTACGTAAAGGAAAGCCAGCAGACATGGAGTGTCAATGAGTATTTAATTAATAAGCTACTGCACAACTGCTCAGCTAAAGGAGCATCCTATGAGGTAATGGCATCTGGAGAGTAAAAGCACAACTGAAACTCCAACTGTGCAGGTCTCTGCTGCCAGGGTACGGCTCCCTCAGCTGTGGTGGAGGGTGTTTATACTTTGGGAAAGAGAGAGAGAAGCTCATGTATCCGATTCGTGTATGCACAACCTAATCCATCTGGAAAACGTCTGTGATGATACAGTCTGCTACACCCGGCCTTTGGCACAGGAGAGGGAAACAGACGGGGAGATCTTCTAAAGTCTTTTGTTCTCCATAGTTAATAACCTCGAGCCTGTCTAATATGTGTGTAGGTTGGCCTCGTGTGCACGCTCCTTAGAGGAAACCAGCCACGTTCACAGGGTGAATAATACAAAATGTGTGACAATTTTATGAAGAGAACAGGATAAGCTCTTAAAACTGCTGTGTCCTTTATGAAATGCTGCGAACAGCAAATCTGTCATGAACATCAGTAATTCACCTAGTCCTCTTAGTGCAATATAACACTTCAGCATCAGGGAAGGAAAATAGGCACATTTTAACACACGGTTACAAATTATGAACATCTTTTGCATCTTCTCTATGCTTTTCACTTAAATATTGTTTTAAATGTTGTAATAGAGCACTGCAGTGTTTATAAATAAAAATTTTCACTCTATCATCTCATGCTCAAAATATTACACTTAATTAAATTTTGTTTAAAAAATTAAACATTTTAAATTGTCATTTTTCCCATGAAAGGAATGTCCATTTCCGTCCAGCTTGACCTAAGCAATAGCACATTATTGCTGGTTGAAGAAATTTCCTTCCTCATCCCTGCAGAGTTTGATCTATGCTCTCAAGAACGTGGTTTTATTGTTCTTAATTGCAAAATTCAGTGCTGCAAATAACAGTGGTAATAAAATTATCCATCCCTTGTTGAAATGCAGCTGGAATATGCAACCTCCCTTGATAGTGAATTCCACAGGAAGACTTCACACTGGGTGAAGCATCACAGCCTTACTTCCACCCATGAAATCGAAACAGTGCTGCCTGACCGGAGACGGTGAAAGAAGGTTTCCAGTTCTTGCTCAAAGGCACCCTTCAAGAACCGAAACAAAAATCTTAACTCCTATAAAGTCACTATGTGACTTCAGAGCCCACAGCTCGTGAAAATGAGACTTATGCTCTAAAATAAAATTCATTTTTTTATTTTCCACCATTAAGAATTGCCATGGAAAAATCACCTGTGTCTCCATGTCTTAGAGAGAATACAGATTTTTCTTGGGACACACCAAGACTCAAGGGAATTACCTCAAGCTAAACATCTGATTAACGGTTCATTAAGAATCAGCAACAGTGTTCATTCAGTCTGTGTCTGAGCGTGGTTTTGCAATTATGTGCTTTTGAGTCTGCAGGTGTGCAAAATATTCATAATCCAAACAAAGGGCAGTTGGAAGGGCAGTTTACCCTTACTCATGGGCTTGGTGCTCTGGACTATAAATTTAGACAAACAGAAAAGCAAAAGTGCAATTCTTGCTCTGTCCAGGAAGTGCTCAGGCCAGCACTAGACTTTTTACAAATATATTAGGCACTAAATTTCTCCCTCTAATAATTTATTCTGAGTATCAGCATCTCCTCTCCCCTTCATGCCACCCCTGGTACATTTGGTGCAAGGCTAACTTGTAAAAACAGCATTCATCAACAGTTTACTGTAGCAATCATCTCACCAATAGGGTCTGTGCTTCCCTGAGACCATGTTCAGGGAAAGAGAGAGGGGAAAGAGAAGCTCTAACTCTGGCTGATCTGTCCTCTAGATTTCTGGTCTCATAGTAAAGCCACTATATCAGGGTTTTAATTCTGTTCTGTGGTGAATCACACCTCTTCAACCTCCTTCAAGTGCTGGCCAAGCCAATGAACACAGGTGGCCACGCTGTCCTTCAAACACTTTGCTGATGATGATTGCTTTGCTAGCTCCAAAGGGGCTGCAAACATCAGATAGTTGCAACAAGAAGGCTTGTACCTGAGCAAATATTGTGACTTTACAAAAGCTGGCTTCAGATAGGTCAGAATCTACCCAGAAACAGTTAATTTTCCCTGCTGCTGGTATAAACACTGAACTTCTACAAAAGCTGCTGCCTTTTTCTAATTTATTTTGTACTGTTGTTTTTTAAAAGGGTTGTTTCAAGATTCCTTTGGGTGTCTTATAAGCCATGCTACCACCTTGCAGAGGCTCTGAGTGCTCTTGTACAAGTAAATATTAGTCACAAGAGAACTGGAATGGATAGTCAGGCAGAAACAAATCTAAGAGCAGTGAACCATCAAATGTGAGGAGCACAGGAGGAAGCTGATAGATGAGCGACTGCTACATGGTCCCTAAATCCAAGGCACATCTTTGAAAGGGCACGTTTTTCCAAAGCAGTGTTTCTCGTGGTCTCCTTCCACCCTGAAATGGTGGAGAATTAGCTATTTGCCATCCCTGATGGTCTAGTGTGAAGGGGCTCATATTAGCAAAAAAGAATGTAATACGAAGAACAGAGCTGCGAACAGTCTCAGGAAACCATATATTTGATTCCAGGTATGTACTTCACTACCCTGCTAAATCAGGGCTCCTGGTGCCTTGTCAGAGATGCCTGTTTCCTGGTTCTGTGGCTCTCATTTTTACCACTGGGACTTGTCAAGTTGCTCAGCCATTTGCCGCTCTCTACTTGGCTGTCAGCTTCTTAATACATGAGATCTTTCCCAGATTGACACGGCAAAGGTCATATGCTTCTCCTCAGCTGTGGGATTCATGCTATTCAAGGCTTCAAAAATATATAGCAAAAGGCAGTAATTGTCAAGGTTTAGGTGTATGTCTCGAGAATTCATTGCTGCAATTAGGACACAATTTGTGAGGCCTCTGATGGAATAAGCGACAGCTCCTGTAAACAGATGAAACTGCAGTGACTGTAGCAGGAGAGTAACAAGGCATTTGCCCCCGTTTTCGCATAAAATACCTCCCTCTCCACTCGAGGCCAGGAATATTTATCAACAGTATCTTGCAATTCTATCTATTACCCAGTGGACAACAGAATCATTTTGCAGAACTGAAACATGTTACGGAAAAGCAATACTTGAAAGTGACTTTCTTCCCCTATAGATTCAATCAAAGAATTCCCTAATAGTGTCACTAAAATCAGAGTGCCTGCAAGGTTGTCCTGTCCAGTTCTCAAGCTTTAACCTGCAATTCTATGGGGAATAGACAGGACCGTGCTCACTATCATTTGGATGGCTAAGGATCAAGTCTTGTAAAGAAATGCCAAGGGAATTATACTGGTAAGCCCTTCACAATTTCTTTTATAAAAAAGTTTTAGCAAGGAATCTGAGGTCTTTTCATTGTCACAGGACACAGGGCAGCCCTGCCATTCACCTCAGGGCTCCAAACCAAACCAGAAAAATCTTTACTGATGCTCTAATTAGCAGTTCTGCTGACTTTATCTGCACTGTTAAGAACTGAGATGTTACAGCCAACCTTTGATTTAGAATCAAGAGGGTTATAGACCAGCTAGTCCGCCTTCCTTGGAGAAACTGTTATTTCTCCAAGTTCTCATTAGAAAGGAAGCTTTCACCACCATACATATCCTTTATTAAAGAGGCTGGGAAGGTAGACACAGATGTTCACTTTCATCCCTTTTCATGCCCACTAGAAATCTAAGAGGATGGAGGCAGCAACGTCTCTGCTACATTATTTCCCCATTTCTACTGTGAAGAGGCTGAAATGGATACGGAGATGAAGGTTACTTCAACAGCTATATAACTCTTTTTTTCCTTACTTCTATGTTACCAAGGCTTTTCAAAATTCCACAATAGGCCCAATTTAGCCAGACCCTATACAGAATCCCTTGAAGCTTCTGTAAGAGCAATTAAGAATTGCCATTCCCTAGGCTGTCTTCTCATCAATCATGTCAGCAAAGAGAGAGGCGTGAGTGGGGCAGAGCCTCTATTAAACAAACCAGCCTTACTTATTTGAGCTGTGATCAGGGGAACCAAGTCAGTAGGGAATGAAGATGGCAGAGCAGGCACATTTCATGTTGGACTTCTAAAGCTTACAGACAGAAAGAGGTAAAGGAAATAATGATGAACACAATCATAAGCTTTTGAAATTAAACATGTCCTTTCAGCAGATGCAAGGGCCAGCCCAGCAACCTGTCGAAGGGGAGGGAAGAATTAATCTCGGGGGCACCCAGGAGATTAGCTGTTCCTGTAGCCAGGTTTCCCCAGCAAGGTACCTAAATATGAAGCAACATCTTCCATAAACTAATCCTGTATTAATTCTTTCAGGTTTCAGCAATTACCACTTTGCTTGGGTTAGAATATTTTGGCTGGGATTGTTGGGGTTAAGTTTTTCTAGCTGGGATGCTGTGTGAAACAGAATAAATACTTGTCCCTTACCACAGACCCCTATCACCTTTCCAGTCTCAGCTTTGCATTTCTGAGCTAATGAAACATTCAGGAGTGTCTGGGCAGGAAGGGTTATTATCACACTGACTACTAGGAGATAGAGTCTGTTACAGCAATTCTTAGATCAGAAACACAACATCTATAGGAGCTATTTTGATATTAAGCCTTAATACATATCATATAACACCTGGTATTGCATGTTATTGCTGAAGAAACAAGAGTGTGCTAGTTCCTTTGGTACCAGCAGAAGACAGAGAAGACAGTTGGGAGAGTTACAGCAGCTCTAGCAAAGCCCACAGCAAAGCTGAACCACACAGAAAACATGCACATACTGATAGGGCAACCTATCAGTAACCTCTGCACTCTAAGTTGGGAGCTTATTCTAGAGGGATTCTTTAAAACTTAAAAATTTTTAAAAGTTTTGGAGAGTGGATGGACAACTCTGAAAATAGAGGTATTTACTTATCTGCATATAAATGTTTTGTGCATGCAGAGGTACCATTGGCTGGGGAGAACAACAAGCTGAGATTATGGCTCTTCCAGTGAAATCTTGGTCTACCATTACACCATTTTAACCTCCTATTTATTACTGATTGCATCTGTTCATAAATTAGGACTAAAAGCTGTTTGGACCTTTTAATGGCATGCTTGCTGCCTTAAAATATCATGCCTACAGGTATCAAAACAATACTGAAAGGCCATTACTTCAATAAAGAGCACCATATATAGAAAGATAACCATGATGGAATTAGAAGGAGCGGTGATAATGAACTCCTTAAATTTTTCTAGTTTCAAAATATCTTACAAAAGAGATCAGTATTGGTAACCCCATTTCACAACTGGGGAAAGTGAGCCAAGGAACAACAACTGAATTGCTGGCAAGTAAGGAAATTCAACTCCCTAGAAGTACACTTAACCCCTAGAAGGGCTCATTTACTGAAGACATGAACACACTATCATTCACTGGCTATGTTGCTGATTATTATAGATCTTGCCTAGGTGGAGATACTTGGGAAAATTAATCCAAAAATCCTCTATGGATTTACACAGAATCAAAGGAGTTTCAAGTGATTTAAGTTAAATTAATGAAGGCCTGAGTGAGCCTATCTGCACAAAGCTTTTCAGTAGCATTTATATCATCCACTTTACCACATCCTTAATTTTCAATCAAAATTGTATGCAGAGAAACTATTTCTAAAATAAAAGTTTAACATTATCAGTGAGAATTTTCATATCAACTACTTTATAATGCCCAAATCTTATAAACCCAAACAGCAAAGACAAGAGAAGTTTGCATCAGAGACTTGTGAATCCCGAAATCAGGATTTTGGCAATTCAGAACCATATCATTGCTCTGGCTCCTTACTTTCTGAGAAAGGACAGAAGAGGAAGATGCCTTGATGCCAGAGCATGAACACAGAAAAGGTTGCACTTGAACAGACTGCTCAGGAGAGAGGAGATCTGAGCAAATGCACAGCAGTGAGAAAAACACAGTTCAAATAAATCTGCCCAGCAGATTTGTCATCATTGTCACAATTCAGATAGAAACTTTGTGACACCTCATTGGGTTCCTTAAGCTCCAGCATCACCATGGAATGCATCACCATGACACAGTGTGAAAATGTGTTACCTGTTCTTTTGATCATCAGACCTGTGACTGTCATTGATCCAGGTGGATGTACTGGCAAACATCTGTTTGAGAATTGCTTTTTAAATAATTATTTGGCTTTCTGAGTTTTCACTGTAAGATGTCTCTGGCCCTTCCAACTGAGAAAAGCCTGAAAATGTGACTTCCTAAAGAGTAAAATAAAAAGGCAAATAGACTAAGATTTCACCCTTATGTTTCCTTTTTTTTTTTTTTTATTCCACATGAATCTCATCCTGATCTCCACATATTGAGGACCCAGTTCTCCCTTCCCAGTAAAGAAGGGCAGTGTCTGCTAGGAGACAGTACAGATCCACAGACCCTCAGGTACCTACCTTCTGGGGTGGCAGAGGCTGAAGCTGCACTAGAAGTACTTCAAACAGTTGAAAAGCTATATATGTTCTTTTCATTTATTTATTTTCTGATGTGGCCCATTTGAACAGAAGCAGCACTGTCAGTGCTGGAAGCAAACCAATGCCTTGGAGAAATGTTTTAGTTTCTCATAGGTTTTTAATCTGGCCACCATTTTTGATCTGCCCTCCTTCCCTGTATATTCTTACTACATCAATGTATCATCTTGCTAATTCCCCCTGCTAAAACAGTCACTCTTCTCCCCACACAGCTGTACATCTCACCAAGGCTCTCCTCATTTCATGCCACAGGCCAGCTCCAATTTTCTTTTCTCTAACACAAAAAACTGCCATTTTGTCCTATTCGTATCTTCAGAGAAGATTTGCCATTGCAAAGATGATTTTCTCAGCTTCACTTCAGACTCCCTTCTACATATTCCCTCCCCTCACTTTCCTTCAACTACCACATCAAATATACGCTGCTTGGGCTGTATTTTCAAGGCGCTTCACAACTTATATCTGCTTTATCCATCATTTATCACTGAATTTCAAGAAATCAGCTCTCACCTCCAATCAGCCCCAACGCCAGATGGAAGCATCCCTAAATCCTTCCCCCTCCTTCCTCAATACAGCTAACTAACATGAAACAGCAATTCCTCCCTTCTGTGCCAGAGACTGTGGCAGATGGCACCACCTTCTTTGTTACATGATAATCCCTTTTGAAGAAAGATAACGAACAAGAAATACAGGGGAAGTTTAATGAGGACTTTGCAATGGAGTTATAGAGTCTTTATACAGACTGGAAGTCATTCCTGGGGTCACTGAGTCCAGTCCCTGCTATCACATGCCCTGCATCATATAATCTCTTCATGAACTTGCTGAGCTACAGCTTTAAAGTAGTTGAGGTTTTGTGTTCATTGCTATTCTTACCAAAAAGCAGCTCCTTAGTCACAGACTGTCCTAAGACTCCAAAACTTGTCTTCATTCTGAGTACGAGTTTATTTATGGTCATTAATTCTCCACTCTTCTCCAGTGTAAATAGCCCTTTTTCCTCCCTGATGTTACTACAAACTGGGACCATAAGCCTTCATTTTGGACCAAAATCATTAACCAAAATATTGACAAAAACTTTTGCAAAGCTCAGCCTGACATATCATTTCCATGATAACCTGTTCCTCATCAAATGTGTAGTTCTTCTAATAAACTCCCCCTGCAAAGCATAAGGCATTTCCTAAAGCACAGAACAGTTGGCCATGAAGGCTTTCTTTAGAAGACCTGCTACTAGCAATATTTATCACATTTTTCACAAGCTCCTGTTGTGTTTTCCTCCATTTACCATTCATGCTCCTATCATCTAAATCATTCTTTCTTCAAAACTTGCTCTAAAGTTCTAGATGTAACCAGCCCTAACCGCAAAAAGGACAATGAACAGGAGGAATATGCAGACATAGGGCTACATCATGTAACAGAGCAGCACCCTCTGCTCCTAAAAGGCTATAGCAGGAAGTTGAAGCCCCATCCCCATAAATCTGTGGCAAATCTGATTCTACAGAGCTAAGTTTGGAGTAGAGAGTCCATTACCCATTTTTTGCCCTTTCTTAAACACAGATACTTTCTTTGCTATCCTGCAGTCACACAGTGCCACCTCTGAGTTAATAGATTTATTTTAAAAAGCCTTATGACCAGATTTGCAATTTCACACATCAATTCTTCCAGAATTTTAGGACGAAAAGTTCCAGTCACCCCCCAGCTAGACTTTATAGAAATCTTTATGCTTTTATTCCCCTCTGGCAAGGCAACTCTGCTTCACACCGTCTTTCCCATTAACCATTACTCCTTTATCCCAATGGAAACTGGTTACCTTTAATTTCTACACACAAGCATCAAGATCAGGTCTCCAATGTGGTGAGTGATGCTTCTGCATCCTCAGTGAAAGAACTCTATTGGATTTGCGATGAAACATTAAGAAATACATAGGATATAATGAGCATTTCAGAAACTCAGCAAGAGTATTAAGATGAACAAGTATGTTTTAAAAAATCTCAGCGCGATTCTTGAGGTGGAATAAGCACCATAGATCGACTGCACCCTTAACACAAAACCTCTTCCAGGATTTGAGTGCACTTCTGCAATAAAGAGGAGAGAACAGTGCTTGTGGCAACCACAGCCACAGTAATTGCCTAGGAACCTTGCGAGACACTGAAGCCCAGAAGATGAAGGAAAGAGGGAATAACACAGAGAAAAATGCTGAAAACAAATATTGCAAGACGCTCAAACAGTTATTTCACTGCAACAGTAAGAAACACCTTGTGCTTTATTTAGGAACAGCCTCACAACGCTCTTGCTTGCACCAAAATCAATGGAGAGCACTAAAAGAGTCCATTAGCATTGCAGACGGCTGCTTCATTATGGACCTGCTTTCTGAAATTCGTAGGAATCCTCAAATTCTCCTCTTGTGCCCTCCTAAAGCGTGACTGATGGGGAGCAAGCCCTGCAGCTGAAGCGCTTCAGGCATGACTTAGCTCCAAGCTTGTCGGGTCAAACTGCTTGCTGCACAGGGCCAAAAGGTGCAGGATTGGGTCGCCTGTTTCCAAAAGAGCCATGAGAGCACAGAAAAGAATAAGCCCAAACAGACACAAAATGAAACAGTGAAGGGGAACATTTTTAAAACTCAAGAGATGCTCCAAGAGAATCATTTTGGATTTTTCTTCCCATTTCACCATAGGCAAATGGCTCGCTAAGCTAAAGCCCATCCAGCTTTAGTGTAAAATACAGATTCTCTTTCTTCTCCAATTCTCCCTGGAGGAAAAATTGCAGGAAAGACCATGACCCAGAGTCACGGAGCCAAACGAGCCCAAGCAATTTGGAGAAGGAGCCTGGGCAGTGGCTGGTGTGAGGCTGCTAAGCAGTGTGCAGGCTCACACCGACAGCCCTGCTTCTGAAATCCAGTCAGCAGCATCTCCTGCCAGTTACATTAAATGTCACTTTACAAATGCAAGTGACAGATGACAAGGTGTTTCCATCTGTAGCGGTGAGGTCTCATCCTGAGCCCATTCCCCCACATCTGGCTACTGGAAGCAGGTTCTGCGTGCCCTGCAAGCACACCTCTGCTAAATCACTCCCAAAGTCTCCACAGTACCATTTTATTTTATAGTCACTGTCAAATCAAAACGTTTCAAGTTAATTTCTTACAACCTACTCCACTGTCTGCTTCGTTCTATTTCATCCTATATGATATTTATTCCCCTGCCAAATGTGCATTTATTTGTTGACATTTTTATTAAATTAGGCTGCAATAAATCTGTCTGCATTCATGTTTATATCCCCTCTTGCTCAAGTATTCAAAGGACCCCAAAGTAAGTTGCATACATTAAATGCATGGTCAAATGCATTCACAGTGTGTTAATAAAGTCCTAGTACTGATAATCAAACATGATAATGATCCAGGCTGGCAGGAAGGGCACCACTGAAAGTAACACCTGTCAAAGCAGGCAATGGTCTCTCTCCCAAATAGAAAGGCAAGATTCTGGGAATGGCCTCACTTCTTGATTGCAATAATTTACATTTTTAATTTCTTTATAGCCAGCATAGGGAAGTTTTGGATCCCTAACATCAGTAAAATTTTCCAGAGCCAAATACAGCTAAGGGTTGTATATATCAAAATATTGGGAAAGATACAACATTAGCAAACTCCCAGCATATTCCATCCAGCTCTTAACAGAGAATTTAAAATGCTCCTTAGCTCTTTAAGCACTTGGCAAACACAAGAGAAAGGGAGCAGAGGAAAAGTAAGGAATAGGAGGGCTACGATTCGCCTGATGTCACTCTGCCAGAAATAATAATCAGACCTGCTAAATCCCATCCAGAAAAGCCTGATTGAACCAGATTCCCACATTTCACATCCATGCCATTTGAAGCTTGTTTCTGAAACATCCATGCAAAAAGAGTATTTTCATGCAGGATCTTTTTAGCATAACTTAAAGCAACGGGCAAACCAATGAGTCATAAATTCACAGCAGCAAGAGTCATTCAGGGTTGAGGCTTTCCTCAGCTCTCTCTTGCTGCCCCTTGTCATATCAGCCAGGCCCTATATCATGTAGCACACGTACTTTGCAATTCATAGGCAGAACGAGGGGATAGTAGAGGGTCCCGGTGCTTCATTTCTCCCTCCACGCCATTCACATGGAACTTGATAAAAGGAATGCAGAGAAATTCAGCACAGCCACTCCAGGGGACTCAGAACACAGGAAATCTTTGCTAAATTACAATGTCTCAAAATTGGCAAGAGCACACTGATTACGTCCCATTGTGACTGTGATGTCCTTGGCGATGGAGCTGGGAGACTGCAAAGCGAATATAATGCTCCTATATGTGACTTTAATGACTGATGATGCTCTGCTGTGGGTAGCAATTTTGAAATAACCAAGAATGACGACAAAAAATATTGCCTTTGTCTTTTAGCTCCAGAAGAACTTAACGTGTAACTGAAATACGATACGGTATTGCCAGCTACGCATGCAGCTAATAGGAAAATTTACAGCCTCGTCAAGTATGTCATGCTAATCTTCCCTGTGCCTATTCCTGCAGGATATCCAGAAATCTGGGAAAAGTGATGTGTTTTCATGTGTGGGATAAAACCCCAGGGCACAATGAGAGCCAACAAATGCTACAGATCACACAATCAAATAAATACATTAAATGCAGCATTTTATAGAGAACTAGAGGCTTTACTAACTCTAGTTTCTTCCTGTCATTCTGATAGCTTTCCTTGGATAAAACAATTGCTTCATCTCACAGAGAGAAGAATTGTTTTGATTTTCCTACCTGCATAGACTACTCTTATGATGTCTTCAACCTGACCTAGAATCAGTGCTTGCAACCCCCTTGTATCATGGAGAAATGCCAGTGTGCTCAGGAGTAACTTCTGTTCCATAATCCTTCTCATAATCAATATATGCAGAGGGGACTTGCAAAGAGTGTCCCACATTAGATGGGGATGAGGGAGTTTTGCTCATTCCTTAACTACCACCTGATAGAGCATGAAGGACTTTCGTGCAGATAAATGTATCTGTCACTCGAATGGAAAACACTGTATTAGCAATCACATGAGAGAAAAGAATACATCCAGAGGAAAACACACCAGAATACTGAATGCAGATCCCCTGGCTGCTTTCTTCTGCTGGAAGCTCTAGATCTCCTCTGAGCTTCCCCCTGCTACGTCCATCCCTGCTCAACACAACTCCTAAGAAAAGACCTACAGATTTTCCTCCTAACTCACAAGAGCAGTTTGCAGATTCAGCCAGGATGAGAGACAACAGCTAGTGCTGTAGGAGACAGCACTGGCCATACTCACCCTTACACATGAGCTGAATATTTTGATTTTTACACACTGCCTGAGCAAGCTAATTTAAACTTGTGCAGGTCAGTCTCCAGAGATGGAAGACTGACATAAGAGGGGCAACAAAATCTATTTCTGATCTGCCAGAACAGCAGGTACTGAGAAGTCCAAGTGTTGTGCTGACAGGACATTTATGTTTGCCTTTGAGAGTTGGGTAAATAGGAAAAGTAGAAATTGGTTAACTTCAAGATAACACAGATGATTTTGAGAACTGCCACCATGGTGCCTTTGCTTTGACAATTGCTTGGATTCCTGAAGATACTGGACCGAGCAAATTTTGTTTTAATCTATCCTGACGGATTTTAGAGTCAAGATATAGTTCTGAAAATGAGGTCCTCACTCAAACGCACATGCAGAGCTGATTACCATGCTGACCCTTCTGTTCTGACAGCCAGGATCTATTAATCTTTTCTCTTTCCATTACTGCAGAAGCCAATGGAGAACAGAAATGTAATGACAGGCCCCAGTAAATCCTTCTGATAATATTTTCCTATGAAGACAGTAACTCAGTGCCCACAGCATCTAGTGTCTCCTGTTTATGATCTCATAGACAAAGAAATGCAGAGAAGACGGTGTTTTGTTGGCACCTTAGAACTAAATTTACCATGGCATAAATAAACTCTGTTGCGTTCTGCCCAACAGAAAGGTTATCTGGGACTAGGAGAGACTGATCACATTTAAGAACCTTTGAAAAAGGCCTGTAAGGAGGCGAAAGAGTGCGTTTTATGCATCAAAAATTCATCTGCTATCTTCTCCTTTTTTTTCACTTCTTATATTTTTACTTCCAAATAGAAACTATCACAAAGTTCAGCTCGTGTGCACTTCACCCATTTCACACTACTGCATCCTCTGAGAAATATTTGCTCTTTGGCATGAGCTGAAAGCCATGTCCAAGACCTACTTCCACCTGTGGAGGGCTGGGCTGTTCACAACTTTAAATGGTGATGACGGCTCTGGCAGACAAGCTCTGAGGGATCTAGCAGAGGCAATTTCAGATGTTAGTGGTCCCAGCGGTCCACTCTCCCCAGAACAATTAGAGGCAAACATGTGCTTGCATTTCAATGGCTTCAGGGTAAAGGCTGGCATACTAATGTGAGCCCATTGCCAGCCACCCTTCCACTCAAACACTCAACTCATCACTCACAGGGTGTGCAGCTCATCTAGACTACAGGAAAGACCTGGGAAGACAACATCTTCCCTAACCCCATTGCCGAAGTCCATCTCTCGATACCCTCAGCTTCCTGCCACCCCAGTAGCACACAGATCTTTTCATCTTTGCCACTTGTGGAAACTTTCTCAGCAAGGCTGTTTTGAGAGAGAAGTTTGCTGGTGGTGAAGCAAAACTAGTAAGTAATGTATTACTACAGACCTAGCTTACCTATAGTCTTGATGCATCTCCCCATCAACAATAACAAAGTCAGATCTATCAAAAGGGAACTGGAGTAGATATAGCTGCATAATCACAAGAAATGTGTGTGCACCCAGGTGCAAACCATCTTATGTGAAAGAAAAGAATCTTGTATGAAAACATATCCCTTCCAAGCTGAAAGGCTGTTCCAGATTTTCCTCAGTCCTGTTTTTATGTTTCAAATGAGTGTTTTTTTCCCGTTTCCTCAGCTGAACACCATTTTCCCTCAGGAGCACTGGGGAACAATTAGAGCAATGAGAAAATGGTAAAAATAACACAAACACAACATATTCCTCATGACACTGACAGCCAGAATGCTGTTGAATATGTCAGAGTACAGAAACATTAACAAGTTTAATAACCAAGCAGGTGAACAAGATCTGTACTTTCAATTGCTTGCAATGTCAGTTCCTTTGCTAGAAATACCTTCAAAAGTCAGAGCACCTCCACTGCCATGATAACACACTTTAAGGTGCCTGTTAATTTGGCACTTGAGATGATAATCACTGCATTTTTGACATTGTTTCATTTGTAGCAGTGTTGTGGTGAAAAAGCCTTCAAACATTGCTGGGTTAAAATATGTGTTTTCCCAGTGGAAATTAGTACTGAAAATCAGGCTAAACATATTAGTTTGAGCTGGCTTTTTTTTCCCCTCTCTTCCTGTAGTTTTACACTTCATATTCTCAATAATTGTAGCCCTTATGAACAATTATGTAAAATTATGTAAAATGCAATATGATCAAGGTATTAGACTATTATCCCAGTTGCAAGTGCATGAATCATTTCTAGAGTAGCTATAGAAACCCCAGAATTTTCTGTCAGTTTGAGTTTAGGAGATTTTTTTTCCTTTTGGGTGTTTATAACAATTAAATCCTAACCTCGATAAGTTTAAAAGGAAGAAAAAAACAACATAGTTGCTACGAGTCCTCATTAGGAAGGAAAAAAGATTGGCTTTGATGAATTGTTCCTGCTTTGACAATTAATTAATTGAATGGTTTCCTACTGATTTGAAGAGCCCTTCCTGGAGCAGGATCTAAGGAGGACTGCGATGGACATGCAGCATTTCTTTGGGGATGGGACTGGAGAGATCACCAAGTCATTCCTGCCAAGAGGTGCTCGGATCGTTCCATGCATTAAGATCTGGCAGACTGGAAGAGGGCTTGGCTTGATAATGCAGTTTGAGTCACATGCTGAATGAATCACACTTAGCGATAGCTCATGACTGACAGAAAGATATTAAAAAGCTTTAGATCTGAATGAGCACAGGTATTTTCTTCTCCGCATGAGTGTGCTAGCTTGCTTCCCAGGGTGCAGTGAAACATGCTTTCTCTTGGGTATGAAAATACTGGGTTTGGGGTTTCGTTCATTTTTGTGTATCTGGGTATGTGTGTATGTACATTGGGAAGGTCAACAAACATTACATTAATGCAAATCTTTGTCCCAGTCGTGAAATTTCATCAAAATCAAGGGGATTGCAGATAGATAAAGAGTCTCAGCACCACTGGTCACATTACAGGATGTGCATTACATCTCCCCTATGCTAAAGAATAACAATTCCCACTAATTTTGAAAATGTCAAACTAGTATGTGAAGGGGCGGGGAAGGGAAGAAACAAACCACCATGACTCATTTCTTTCCTTTCTATTTCCTCTGGATCTATATGATGATCTGTATGTAAGACAAAGCTCTGGAGATTGCTCAAGAAATGCTAATATAATCCATTCTGTCTCAAATCTTACAAGAGCCATGAAAATGATATTACAATGTTACAGAAAATAATAGGGTCTTGAAATTAGGGGAAAAAGTCACAGAGAAAAATGTGTCTGAGCCAGGCTCCAAGGAAAATACAAAAAGAGTTGGAATTTTTTCCCCTCTCTGAAGAGGAAACTGAACAAAGCACCAGTACATATGTGACTAAGAAGCACCTAAAATTAAGCAACTACTATCATTTGGTGAAAAGGCTAGGATAAATATATACGTACAAATGCGTAAAAAAAGAAATTCTTACCTTGCAAGGCAAAGCTGGTGATGATAGATGGTTGTTTAGCTTGCGGAGGGAAAAGCATTTTCCTAGAGAAGAATGCACTACTTTTCCCATCATTCCTAGTTTTCTTGCTGTTTTTTGTTTGGCTGGTTTTCAGTATCCTATTTTCCAAGATGTATCTTTCATTTGAGTGTCACTACATCCTATCTTTCTTCCTCCTCCTGCTCCTCACTGCAGCGCAACATATGAACCTGCTGTCATTGCTCATTGTTACCCAAGGCCGTCACAAAACTGAGCTAGGACTTCATTTAAGAATAAGGAATTGGATCTGAGATAACAGCTGAAGCAGCAAGGACTCCATCAAGACCAAGCAAGGACTCCAAAACCACTCTCCTCTAGTTCAGAATACACGAGGCACTCCATATTAGACCATTCACCATTTATGAATAACCATGACTTTTAATGAAATTTCACTGCAAATTAATGCTTCCTCTTCCTTCTCACACTGCAGCAGCTTCTGGTGCAGATTCTTTAATGACATACGTACACATTGACAGTAGGACCAAATAAGTCTTTAATCTAAAGGGAGAGCACTGAATATCCACATTTTAATCAGAAAGTCATCGTCTGTTTTGGGCTATAGCCTGCAGGAAGCGGCAATAGGGCTGCTTTCTATCTGGAGCCTGGCTTCAGATATCCAAGTTTGCAGTAATCATGTAACTGGCAAAGCCTAGCCTGTTAAACTTAAGATGAGCATTAATAAATGTAAGAGAAAGTTATCTACCTAATTGTCTGGAAAAAACTATGCTCCCCCCTTAAAAGAATGGGACAATATTAATTGTCATTCAACAGCACAAGCTTGTTTAATGGTCTTCTTATGGCCTTTTTCCTTGAAAAGGAGGAAATGCATAAAGAAATGTGTGTGTTGGGGAAAAAGTGACTGTAACTAGAAGTGAAATGCTAATGCTATTTCATTAAATGTTTTGTGAAGAATGAGATAAGAGATCGACATTCTCAAAGAACAGTTTTTTTAAATACCTTGTGCTCAAGATTCCCCTCTAGGCAACTTCTCATCTTTCTTCATTAAAAAAATAGCATTAAATTTTATTAAAGAGTCCCAATTAAGCTGGTAACTTGCTTCAAAGAGCATTCAGGCTTAGGGGGATATGTTAAACGTTAACAAAGATGGGAAGATTCACCCGTAAAGCTGACTTTAAAAACAGCATCTTTCTGACTGGTACAATTTGGCTTGCACACCCTCAAGGCATCCTCCCAAACTTAACCGATGCTTATTTTGGGAAGCAGCACATAAATGCTTGGATTTCAGGTCAAGTAGATGGCAAAGTTGGCTCTAACAAGTGCAAACTTTTGCTGATAGGGGAGCTCTTTACAGCCTTCCAAAGATTTCCTTTTCTTTATTTTTTTTTAATGATCATTTTCCTTAGATCCTAACCTGATCTAATTCAAGGATGACATCAAACACACACAAACCAAACTTTGAGCATATAGCTATAATGTCACCTAACTTGGAATGTTGCATATCTTGCCTTCTTTCTTAAATGCAATCAGCAACATGCACATTGGCTTAAAAAATATACAATCAGTCTTGAGTGCAGAAAGGTTATAGGAAAGAAGGTTTCAACCTCACACACCTTAATTCTGTCCAGGGGGTAGGATGCACATCACTTAGGACACAACTTTTGGCCATTCCTGCTGCCTAAGCTCAATCTCTGCCAGTCTGAAATCCAAAGCCAAACTTCAAAATCTCTCCTAGAATTCCCTTATGTTTTCCCAGTAAGAAGGCCAGAGTGATAACTCAGGGAATGAAGTAAAAGGCAAAAGCGAAGACAGATGTCACCCAAGGCCTTTGAGTCAATGTGGGAAAGGGGCTGTGCCAGCACAGGCTGCTCCTGGGTTCACTGCAGCCCCTGAGAGGGGCAAGAAGGCATGTGGTGACAGAGTGAAAGCCACAGCAATGCACAGACCTCATCAAAGACACTGTCTTCCAGTGCTAAGCGCCATGGACTGACTGGAAGTCCTGGCAAGTAGGGCAAGTAGGGCAGGAATGACATTCCACCTGCCCTGCTTCCCACGCCAAGGAGAAAGAGCAGGATATAACTACAGATACTGCAAGAGCATTCAGATGCTATAGTAAGACATGCTGGGGAGCGGGAAGGAAGCAAGACAGATGTCTTAAAATCAGAGTTCTCCTGCCTTGTGGAAAAGCACTCTCTGCTGTCCCTACAGCAGATCTTCCTTCTGAGTGATGCTGCGCCAGGAGACTTTATATGCAGCCATACAAATGTCACATTCACATTTAGACACTGATATAGTCCTTTGCTTTACATTCATATCCTGCATTTCCTTCACTTCTAATCGAATGCTAATTTTGCATTCATTCTTCATAGCCAGATTTAGACAAGGCACCCAGTGGTGCATACTTAGGGAGTTGTTATTATTATTTATTTTTTATCAGAGTATGTCATTCCCAGGTAAAGGATGTGCTGCCTGCAATGTAATTATGTATTCTGGATAATGCTTGCATTGACTGGAAGCATATAAGTCAACTGCATATTGTATTGTGCATTATTTTATATTTATTATTTGCTGTCAAAGTGCTTTTGAAAAGCAATGCTTATGAGCTGTGTGTACTTTACTATAAATATAAGGCCCACTGAAGAAGGTACAGGGATCAGGATAAATCTCATCTGACAAATCTGTCAGAGGTAACCTCTACTTCTTTCCAATCTGCCAGTTGCAACAAACAATCCAAAACTCAGGCTGAATGCAGAGGAAAAGAACTGGATGGTCTCGGTAGCAAATGCTACTGTGGGAAGCTCCATGAAATCTGGTTTCCTGAGGTCAGTAAGGTAATAAAGGGAGACTACATTTCCCCAAAAACATATTAGTAGCATCCCTGATAAAAAAAATCTATGTTTTCTTTTTTAAAAAAAATTAATTCCTTTTAAAAGAGATAGGTTCAAAATGATACTTTTCTCACTCTTTCAATAAGATACTTTATCTTTAAGGTAAAACTCAAGTATAAGTGGGAATCATACTGCAACATTTATACTCAATAATTTTCCCTCCTCTCCTTTTTATCTAATTTCATCAGTGATAAATAATTGAGCTGATTTTCAGTGGGTGAAATGTGGCAGCACCTCTGTTTCTTCATTCTGCCCCAGAGCTGGCTGGATAATTTTACCTTGGTGCAGGAAAAAAAGCTATTGCAGCATTTTTTTTATTAGCATGGAGTTTAAAAGTGGAAGGAGAGTAAAACAAAGCTGAAGAAAGTAGTATAAAATGTTTTAATACTGCAATTATGATTATCGTCATGGCTTTTAGCATTGGGTTGCTTCTTTTCTGTAGGATGTCTCCTCCTCACACTGCCCTCCCCTCTGAGCTAGTGCAGTTGTCTGAATAATTCTCAGCTGCATCAGAGACATCTGAGGGATCTGAGCTGACTAGTAACCACTGAGGACTTCCTTCTGTTTCATTTCCTGGTCCCTCCATGGTTACTTATGTGCATTTTCTGAATGGGGAGAAAAAGTCAAAATTGATATTCATAAGACACATACTAAGAACAAGCATATTCTGGATTCAGAAACAGAATGGTCTTCTTTGATAGGGACCCAAACAGCCTGTGAACAAGCTTTATCTCCTTCTCCCCATAAAAAATGTTTATGATACAGCTCATCTATTCTGGTTCAGTGTACACAGACCGACAGGAACCAGGACAGAGCCTGTGTGACAGCACAGCTTCTGTCAGGCGATGGCAAGAGAAAAGGTAATTATGTTTTATGTTCTATCTTTTCCTCTGCATTCGTTTCATTATCCTATAAACCTTCACAGGGAATAATCAAGAGAGATACACTGGCTGCACAGCAAATACATTGAGGTCAAACCTGCCTGAACTTGCAGTTTTATCCTAACTGTTCTATCAAGACATCTCACTGACCTGCTCTCCGAGTTGATTAGATATCTCTTGAACACAACTCTTAATCACTTTCCCTACTCCAGCTTATCTTTTGCCAAAGATGCAGTTACTTGGCTGTTTATCACAATGTTGGCAGGGCAATATCTGCCTCGAAGCTTCAAATTCCTTCCACCCAGAGGTGCAGAAATTAATAGACATCAGAACTACATTTTTATAGATAAAGTAGGATTTTGCTGAAGAGTCTTTCGAAGTAGAAAAAATAGCATTACTTTGCTTATCTTGCAGATCTCTTGGCAGTATTTGCTCTTTAGGTTCCCTGTTTTAGGTAGTGTTTTGATTCAATCATCAGGATCCCATTCCACAGAAGCTAGTCCCCTACACTTCCAGAGCTTGAACATTTAAACGTTATCCCTCATTTGTAGGGATTCCTCTGCATTAAGCCTGGATGGATTCTGAGATATCCAAGAAGGCCTTACTCTATAGAAGTGGTAGAGAAGAAATTTAAGATTACAAACCTAGTTGTTGTTTCTGATCACGATCATAAAAAATCTTTAAGCACTCCCAGGAGATTTAGTATCAAGAAAAAGTCTCACTGTTATGAAGGACATGGTGATAGAAGGAACTGAAAATTATATGGACCTCCAGTTCCTAGGGGATTGAAACACGGTCTTAAAGAAATAGCCATCTAACTCACATGATGCCATGTGCCTTATATTTATCAGCTTTGTTGGCCTTGAAGGATGAATCCATCATTACCTCAGGCAGCATCTTTTAATTCACCTGAGATCCTCACTTGGTTCCTGGATACTTTCATGATGAGCCTTAGCAAGACCTGTTCTAGGAAGCAAAGCCATGATTAGATGCAGCGTTTCTGCCTGAAGGCCACTTGGGAACTGGGAGGGAAAGCAAAGCAGGTGGCAGAGTGTCTGTTCTGCTCCAAAGCCTGCAGAAAACGTTGCAGCAAAAACATCACCTTTTATGCTACTTCCCTCCCTTCACAACGCCTCCAGTTTTCTAATGTGCATTTCTCTCACTGTAATTTTATTTTGCTATCTACATAGCGATGAAAACACAGGTCTGGATTTGGGCATCTTATATTTTTAAAGTGATATCTATAATTGACTTCTGGAGCGCAACAGTGTTCACTGAGTGGATTGATTTAAAATTGCTGTAATAATGCTGCAAAATTCCTTTATTAGTGCTGGAGTACATCAAGGAGAATCAGTTAGATTGCCATCTAGGATAATAAATACTTACAGACAAGTGCATGCAGCTCACAAAAAGCAGTAATTTTACAACTGCTTTCTCTTTCATTCTGTTACTCCTACAGCTACTATCCGATTATCCCATAAATTAGATGCTACCTATAGATGCTATCTGAAGGGATCTGCTTTTCATATGTATTGTGAGTATGTGAGGAACTTGAGGAAGATAAGAGATGAGAGGAAATGAAAAACCGCATTGGTAAAGTGAACTTAACTGGTAATTCCCCATTTCACACTAACATTGAGAAGAGGAGACTAATTCACCTTCTGTTTGTATGAATGTAAATTCAGAATTGTTCCACTGATTCAGGAAGAAGATTTTTAAGGCTTAACAGTCAGGTCTTAAATTACATTCACAAGACCCAATCCAAAAGATCCTTCCCAAGGATCCAGAGTCATCTTTCTACTGGCTTCAACAGGAGAAGAACTCAGCCTATTCTCTAAAAACCAAGAGAAGCAGGAACATTTGCATGCAGGCTGTCCTCCCCTGCCAATACACTGATCTGCAGGCTGTCTGAAAGCAAAATGTTCATTCCTTGAGGATTGCACATCACAATCTCTATATGAAAAAATAAACATTGCTGACAAATAAAAATTTATTATGGTCTTTCTTATGCATTAAGTTTTCTCTTCTAGATGAAATATCTCAAGAATGTTTTGTTGAATATTTTCTATTAGACTTAAGGTAAAGTTTTGCTGCTCTGTCTTCTACTCTGGCTGGTTCAGTCAGTTTGCAGAGCTACCACAGAGGCTTCCTAAGCCACCAGAAATCTCTGAATTTCCATGTCAAATTCAATACACAGACTGCATAAACCTGAATTACATAGTACATACACAATTAAACTTCATAGCATATGCATGTGTATATACACATACACACACAATTAAGAAATTTATTAGTCAGTTTACCTAATGCAACAATAGCCAACAAATTTCGGATTCACTAGTGATTCAAACCTCAAACCAAGAAGAATTCTCAAAAATATATTGATCCAGGGGGATTTGTTTACTCCTGGAATTCTCTTTACCAATATCTATCACATCACTGCTAAGTAACATGTATTATGTTCCAACATTGCCATGATAACTGGTGAATGTATATTCACCTGTCTGCTGGGGCTTACCCTAACTTATTTACTAAAAGGGGATTATTGCTATAGCAACGACTGCATCCTATAATTCGTTTGCTGCAAACAAGGAGAAAATATTCAGAAATAATCGATGCAAAAATACAATGGATACCTTGACCTGGTTCAATTAATGCTGTAAAATTTGAAAACATTAGATGGAAGTGCCTTATTCCTTAATCCTTGCTGTGCAGGTCTAGAGTTGCAGAACATTTTAGCAATGATGTCCCTGCCTCAGCTGAGCAATTTAGTAAATGTTTCCTAATCAAAGCTGTCTATTTCTGAGAATTTACATTTGAGGCGACTACCAAGAGCAAGGATAAAAGTAATGGTAGAGTCTCTATGCAGGGATTCACAACCAAACTGTACAAATTATTTCTGAATAAAGTACTGTCTTAACCCTCCCACCAAAAGAACTTTTACTAACCAAACATCTTTTTAAAACTGTTTATAAATAGAACTGCAATTTCAGCACAGAAACGTTCTCATGGACTTGCTTCCCTTCCATGCAAATAAATTCTCAGGAAGAAAAGCCACTTTAGGTACTGAAGTCCAAAACTTGTCAATTGCTGCAGGTAATTCTTCTCTTGCACCGCTGCTATCTGAAATAGCACAGCACCAATTTGTGATATGAATAATCTATTGTAGTGAATCTGATTCAATGCCTCATAAAGGCAAATGCACCTCTCTGACTCATCTGTTCTATGGGCATAATCTTAATTACAAACATAGGGTCACAACCCAATAAATCAGCAGCACTGCAGTGAAGTGCTACCTACCTTTATGCCAACATTTAACTAGTGCTGCCTACAATCATTATTCAATAGAGTTTAGGAGACAAATAAAACAAAACAAAAAACAGAGAGATTGCTATCAACATCTTTTTCTTTCATACGACTTATGTTTAGAGAAACTAAAGCTCTTCATTGGAAAAATCCAGGTCATATTCCTATAAAATCCAAAACTCCAAAGGATTTACGACCAGAACTTCATCCCATACATATTGCACAAGAAAAAGAGATGTTCAAGGTAAGAGCTGGAGGCAAGCAATACAAACACCAAGACAGAAAAATATATCAAATCACAAGAGAGAAATGCTACAGAATCTATGCAACTCAAATGTGTATTCATGGCTTCTTCTGGAAGAACTACATTGTCACTAAACCAAGGCCTCTCTCCTTCTCTTTTTCTCACAATCAAATCTATTTTCATCCTATATGTTCTTATTTTCCAAGAAAACTTTCCAGTAAAATTGAGAGAAAGTTTGTTGCTCTATCCTGACTTAAAACTGAAATTACTTATGAACATTCCAGTTGATCTTCAACTGAGATTAGTCCTGAGCCTATTGAGCAGATTGTGCAGACTCTGAGCATTAGTCTCAAAATACCCTAAAACAATCAGAAAAGACAGATAGGAAAAAGAAACTTCATGTTTCCCTCTTCCCTAAACAGCACAGACACAGATGATCTCATTAGCTCATCATGTAATTTACACTTCTAATATATCTGGGGAATTAAGCAAATATTCAGAAATAAGCAACAGGACAGGAATAGGAGGAGGGGAAACCTCAAAGCCCTCACTCATCTAAGCTGCTTCTTTCCTTGCCAAATGTTATATTCTCTTCCTGGGAAACCCTCCAATTTTGAGTCTCCAGATGCCATATTGCAGCAGACTGCTTGGAATCCCTCCTACCACCTCCCATCACTCACAGGCTGAACAGGCAGGGCAAACATGGAGTGGAGAGAGTATTTTATCTTTATACACATGGAAACCTGCCGGATGGAAAGCATTTACATTTTTGCTGTCTTTTCACAGTCATTCCCAAACCTGGGGTTCTGCTAGGAGACTTAAGGTCCAAGGAAAAATTCAGTAGAGGCATGAAGAAAATCCTAATTATGAGCAAATGATAAATGATAATGAGCACTATGATAATAGCACATACTGCTGAAGATCAGCAGGTTTTATTCTTACCTGAGTGTTTCAGCCCAAGTTCATCGTAGTTGTTAATATTTATTTGAGCCTCTACAACACTCCTTTAGGCTCCTACCACACCATCACTCTTAAACATAATATTAAATAGAACAATTTCCTACTCTAAGTCCCTGTCTTTCTACAGGGGAAACTCAGGCAGAGAGCTAAGGACCAATGCCTAATGTATAGGTAGCTAAACACATTGAGTCTCCTTTCTCACACAGGGATGCCTCCTATTAAATTTAATGGGAACTGAGCATCTAAATCTCCTGGGCAGCTTGAAAATTTCAGTTTCTATTACTAATGCTCTTCTCATTATAACAGGATTTGTACATGACAGTTCGAGAGCCTTGCCTCTGCTATTAGTGATGTGGTTCTGTACTGTGCCACTCACTGCATCCAGCGTAGGCTGCCTTGCTCGCAGCGCATCTTGTCACAAGCTCCACAGCTAACGTGAGACCAGAAAGAGCCAGTAATTTCATTATGGTTGGTGGACTTCCACACCACCACTCTCATAAAGAGGGTTTTTCAGAAGAAAAAAAAAAAGCCAAATAAATCTGCCTTTGTTGTGATTAGTTGAGAATCATTTAATTTTAATTGCAATCATCAACTTCTAGTGCACAGTACAACAGTACTATAGGAGAAAAACAACCATGAAACTTCCAGGGAATCTGCAGAAAGAAAGACAGTAGTTGAGTTTTCATCATAAAACTTCATCCCCATGGAGTACTGAGGATGGACCTTCTGAAAAGATGGGCTTTTCCAAAATAAATTTCTTAAATTTTTCTTATTTCAAAGAGAGCTTCTGGTGAAAACCCCGAATGTGCTATCAATTTACTAATTCTAAGGATAAGAATTGAGAAGCATACTAGGGCATTCAAGCGGTAGCAATAGTAGGGTCAAATAGATATACAACTGGATATTTTCATAGGTCCTGAGATCCATGAAGTATTTGGGAAAAACCCAATTTCTATGTGCAAAAACCTCCCTGCAGGTTGTTCCTGGGAACACAGCAGCACATCATCTGAACCAGCTTTGCTGTGCAAAAACCACTTTCTGTCTTAGTAACTCTAGGGAAAGTCAAAGTCTTCTCTATGGTATACACATGGCTTCACAGATTTCATGACAGAATTCCAAGTAATTAAAGAGCTGGTAAAAACAGTGTTAAAAGAGCCAGTATATCTTCAGGACACTTCAGATAAGCTGATCATTGCATCTTCAGAACAATAAATGTCTTGTCTTTGAAGACAGAGATGAAAAACAACATGAGTTGCTGTTATATCAGATAGGATATGAACAGAAATCTCTATGATGTTATTAGAGATATCAATGATACTAGGAGTTGTGGTTCCAGGAACTATAAGATGACATGAGTGACATGAGAGGAAGGTTGGAGAACGAGCTATTTATTGGGAGAGGCCTTAGCTATGTGTTTACCAACACACTTATATGCTATAAGGACTGAGTCACTGAGATACTTAAAACATGGCTTTAGGGGGAAATGAGGACAGATAGAAAACTCACTCTAGCAAATTATTTTAAGTGAGTCAACATAGGTGGAAAAGGAAATTTAAAGAAAAAGTAATATTTTTTCCAAAAGGTAAAACTACAAATTTAAGAGCACTAGTTGCTGACATAATCTGTAATGAAGATCTCAGTGACTATACTGCAGAGAGAACATTAAATATCCATAAGTTATAGATTCAGCATCACCTGGAAATGATACAGGAAATAATTCTTCCATTCTCCACTAGGGTCAAAAATGATCAGTCTAACTGGAGCAGATGAAGAAAGACACAAAAGTCCAAAAGAAAACTCAAAAATAACCAAGAGGTCTAAAAAGCATAAGGATATATCTCCAGGGGCTTAAATAAAAGCAAAGGAGATTTTGGTTAAAGATTAAGAAAAACTCCCTAGCATGAAGCCCGTGAAATGCTGGGCTAAACTCTTAGATGATGGAAATCCCCATCTGGGAAGTTTTGAAGAACAGATCAGACAGACAGCCACTAGGAACAGTTAATTACATGTTTCCCTCCTTTGTGGCTGAGAGATGGATTAGATGATCCCCCTCAGGTCCCTTCTGCTCTCTTCCTATTTCATCTGTGCAACATCTCCCGCTTTTACTATTCTTTAATGAAGGAGAAAAAGGAAATGGTAGAAAGGAAGATTTCAGATGCTTAGCCAGAAAGATGAAAGACTCAACAAGCAGAGGAAAATGAGGAGCTAAGTCTAGAGGAAGACTGAGATCCCTGACAGCAAAGGAGAGAAAATATGCTGTATCCTGTCCTAACTGTCCATAAAATTTCCTCTGGGCTCCCTCCTCCTTGGCCTTTCTTTGAGAAAAAGCTGTCCCCAACACATAGGCAACTTGGATCTGATTTGAGCCACCACACAAGCAAAATTTCTATATTTTTGAGGGTTTTAAAATCCTTCTGTTCTTTATATTTTCCCTGATTGTTAATGCCTAATTATTTTCTCTGCTGTATGGCACGCAAACATAATTTTCATTAATTTTTCATGAAAGCAGGAAAAGAAAAATGAAGTGAACATTAGGTAGTTGCTTAGTAATTACTGTGATGAGTGTAGTATATGGTGCTGCTTAAACTAATCCTTTTGCATCATGTTATTATTGGGCCTTAAATCTCTATTTCTCAGACCATTAGTTAAAAATAAAGTGTTTTAGTATAAGAGCAAGTAAAAGAACTGGGACAATTCAGCCCACTCCATGCTATATATTTATTTTCTTCTCTCTCAGTACAAGTGAACTGCAGTTCCCAAAGCAACTTAGCCTGTCTTCAACCACAATCTTCTATCTGCTAGGGAAAGAGATAAGAGCTTTACACCAACTTGGGTATTCAGTAATCCTTATTCCACAGCAGGTTTGTTTTTCCACAAGAGGGCAGAGGATGAAGCTTTGGGCTTTGCCGACTCTTGTGGTGTTAAATACAATTGCACAGAATTATTTGCCGTAAAGCGGTGCCCGACCTGCATGATTCCCCTATTTCATCACAGTGTTATTAGCTACGGTGTTATGATGATATATCACACATTGCATCACCTCATTGCATACAGCAGATACAGCCTCACACCTGCAGTTCTGTGCAATTTAACTCTCTGCAGACCAATGTGAGGTCCACATTGCCCAGAGGGGAATTATGAGTGAGATGCTCGCTAGTGTTTTGTACAGGCATTAGCTCCTCTTCCCTTCCTGCAGCTATTAGTATGTGCAGCAAGATTTGAGCAAACAGATGGAATTTTATTATTAAATGCTTTAACTTGTTCCTCTAAAATATATATTTTTTTTAAAAAAAAGTAAGCAATCCTATTTTCAGCAAGAGAAAAAGCTGCCGTCATGCTGGTATCCTGTGTAATGGAATACTTTGGCACTGTATTTCATTATGATTTAGTGTGGTTTTGTGTTAGTTGTTAGGGATTCAACAGCTTAATGTGAATTCTAAAGTAAGATTAGTATTGCAAATAAAACACTTTTGAAAAATGTGCATTTCCCATTTAATTCTAATGAGCTTCAGTAAATGCAGAATACGGCTTGGGGGCATATTTTAAATTCAGAAGGGACAAAGTTATATACAGACATTTGGGACCTGAGTGCTATCTAGGCACAAAAAAGTAAGAGTAAGGTTTTCTGGAGAGCAAGCTTGCTTTGCAAGGAGCTCCAAAGACATCGGAGTTGAAGACAAAGCCTCTTTCTCCTATTGAATCCTTCCCCACCACAAGCATGGGAAGCCTGGGTGAAGAAAAAATGTTTTACCTTCAATTTGTTTAGGAAGACCTTCCAGGGAAAGAGTTTGCAAGAGAAGCTCCTCAGAAGAGAGAATTTGCCCAAAGGAATCTCCTCAGTGCTGCAGTAAGCTCTGCCCAGGAAGCTCACACAAAGCTCTATGCACAAAACCATCAGCATGCAAAATCCTCCTGGTTTGGGGCATGAGCTTCCTGGGACCTGACCCACACCAGAGCAGACCTGGGAGCACTTTCTGTGTGATGGGTTCACAGGCAGCCAAGCCAAGCCTTTATCCCCACTCTAGGCCAAGCTACGATGCCGTCTTCTACATTGGGACTTCCAACAGAATGAAAAAGCCAGTGAAATAATGAGCAGATTCTAAAGGCTTGTGAGACAGAGTTGTCCTCTGCAGAGAGGGTCTCACAGGCCAACATCATGATAGGACCTAAGGATGTCACCTCTCCCCTCATTCTTTGTAGTGTTACTTCTTTGTCAGACTTTAAGAAAAACCTTTTGAAATTCAGCCTAGCGGGACCATCCTTCATAAGAAAAATCACTAAGCCCAGAATTATGAAGTAGCCATGACTTTCTGACAACCTTATTCCTACAGGATCATTTTTGTATTCCTCCGCTATTTTCATTTTCTCTCCTCATATATTGAAACTGTATGAAATGCTTAGTGAATGGACTTTAGGTTCAAAGCTGAAGGATGCTGTATTTCTAGCTAACAGCCTTTTCTAGGAAGCGGATTGAAAGGAGGTGGTAGTATCAAACAGCAAGATAAATTTGTAATTAGCAGAAGTCTTATGGGAACAGAAGACTGATATGCTTGGGCCAGGGAAGTGCTGGAAAGAGTCGTCAGGGAAGACAATATGCAAAGGAAGAAAGGAGGCTACTGTGTGAAGGAAGAAAAAAAAAATGGAAGAGAACTCAGAGACATGAAATAGCCAGTGTATAGGGAAGCAGATTAAAGGAGAGGATATCTGCTGCCCATAACAGCAAGCTTGTGTCCGGTGAGCAAAGAAAGGACCAGAAAACCTAGGACTCCATTCCTTATGTAAGGGGATGATAAATTCAAATGCCTTATCACTGAGCTTATGAGTGAAAAAAAAAATACTGTGATATTAATTCCATGACTACTTCCACCACTAGAATGAGCAATCCTGGCACCATTCGCTATTGGCTTGTGGTTCTTGGACTGATATAAATTTAGGTGTTAACTCAGGTAAGTCTGAATAGAGTGATAGGAGATTGAACCATACCATAACTGTGGCTGCTCCATTTATACAAAGAGTTAGGTTCACAATTCTGAGAGCCTGTAAAAATAAGAACAAATCTTTGACCCATATTGTAGGCAGAGGAAACACACCACATATCTCAATGGCTCTCCATGCTTATTTGCAGACCTCCAAAGCAGGACAAGGTGCAAGCATTTGCCTACACTCTTCAGCAGACAATCTGCTTAAAATGTTATTGCACAGTCCTGATTTATTGGATCCACGTTGCACCCCTACAAAAAGCAGCTCTGATATAATCAATGATTATGTCAAACTATGATCTTGTTTGGCTCTCTGGCCACACTACACCGTGGACAATGTTTAATTAGAATTAAATAGACTAATCCTACAGTAATGAAAAACAAATTAGAAACTTGTCTAGATTACTGTAGATATGCACCCAGACATGAGATAATTAGGCTGCTGTGAGGCACCCTGCCACGTGTTTTAGACCATTCTGCCATTCTCCCCTCATAGCTCAATGATATACAGACATAAATGCTGAGAAAGAACTCGCAGGACTTGCACAAGATTTTGCTCATGGAGTGATGAAGAAAAGCAGGTGCAGACAAATACACAAGAAAAAGACAAACTTCTATGTATGGTTTAGGAGGCTGTTTTTAAAATATCCATGAGCAAAAAGTAGTATCCACACAAACTGTGTTACATCATCATATTTTTGGTGTGAGTATATTAAGAGAAAGAGAGAGACAAATCAAATATTTATGTTTCAAAGAAGAAATGGTATTTTAACACATGAATTTATGAACTAGACTTACAGAACAACCGTGGTTGATCCAATAACAGAATGTCAATATTCTGATTCCTAATGTGTACAGTAAAAGTTATGTTTCCATCCACTTTAGTCTACCTTACACTTAATGTATGCTTATAGATTCTGGTGATAATGAATTCAGGTTATACTGATTTTTAGTTTCAGGTCATATTTTAAAATATTCTCCTACAGTGAATTTCACTGACTTGAACTGCTAAAAAATATTTTTCAGTAAGGCTTCTTCCAGAAACTGGGAGAGTTCATTGTTATAAATTGGTATCTGATGTCTTGAGGGTGTTTATATCTATAAAACCTAGACCTAATCTGCTTTGTAAAGATTTTCTTCTAGTTAGGCTTTAAAAATAAATAGAAACTTGAGAATAGCTACAGCTGTTCCCTCATTATTCGAGGGAGCTGACAGAAAAATAAAGCATGATCAGTCCTGTTATCTAACTTTTAACCTTCTTGGCTGAACTGTCTCTTTCAATGCACAGTACAGAAGGATGCAGAAGGAGAACAAGAGAACTTTTATCATACTATAAGGTCTACCTTTCTGGGCTTTTGTCTCTTCCATTATTCACAGACTTCTTGAACTAATTTGCAAATAACAATATTTATTTTTATAGCACAACTTCCCCGGCAATATAGCAAGGATTGTACTCAAGTCACTTGTGCAATACCAAAGTATCTGGTATGACATAGATACATTTGTATTATACTGACATAAACTCAAAATTCTTTTCTTTCCAGACCAGATAAAACAGTAGAGGTGCAACACTTGAGTTATTAAAATCACAAGGTATCTTTCAGGTTACAACAGTATGGAGTGCTCCAGAATTTCCAACCAGGACGTGGCCAGGTTTCTATTCCCTCTCTTCTGTTCAACCACAGTTACTTTGCACTTCTAAATTACATTTGATATTCTCCCTTTCCTCTGCTAATTTTTATTATGAGGTACTATAATTCTGAAGGTCTGGAATACTGCACACACAACTGGCTGTTGGAAATGCTCTTTGAAACAATTTGGCATAGAATGCATTTTTCAAGGAAAAGACATTTCAGCATTTGACTTCATACAGAAACAACTTATTTTAGCCAGAGCAAGCAAAATGCTAATATCCATTATGACATATGCCATTACTAAGGTTCAACACAGCATTGTGATTATAGAACATGAGAGCATTAGTAGCTTTTTTTTTTCAGATGGAAATCATCCCTTCCCAGAATTTTGTGAGCTGTCACTCTGAATCAAAACCTAAGAAGACAAGAACTCTAAAAAAATTCAGGTCTGTATTCAGTTCGAACAAGCATCTTAATGTTCAACCTGAATATTTATTCTCCTGTTAGCTTGGTACTGAGTGTGCAGAAAACTCTACAAACAATTTAACCAAAACATTTTGTTCCAGCTATTTTGTACTTCTGATTCTGGTCTCAGTTTATGTCAGAATAGGGATAGTATTTGCTGAGGAATTCAGAACAATAGCTGAAAGTGTTTATCCTAGTTTGCTTCTAAAGCCTAATGACTGTTTGCAAGGCAGAATGCTTCCTCTGCTGAAGATGGTTTGACCATTTCCAGCTTTAGACATTTTCAGAGCACTACCTGTGTGCCCTGTCTTGTGCTACAGTTGGGACTAGGGAAGAAATAAGTAATACTTGGAGCTGGTAGAGATGCTGTGCTTTGCTCCCTTATATCTTTCCCCAAAGTATTACAGTGAGTGTTCAGGATCTGGCTTGTTTTATTGCTCAGCTGTGGTCCAGGGAGCTACTTTTTAAAACAATGCATCTCCTACCATATCCTTTGACCTTGCTAGCGTGAGTCTTTTAAAGTTTGAGCTCCCTTTTCCTCTTAGCTTTCTCTGTCTATTGGTTTATGCACCTGCTGATAAGGCCTCCCTTGTTCTTTTGCTGGAGAATCCTTGACTTTAAAGGGTAGGAAAAGCACCCTGCTACAAAGGACACTAAAGAAATCCGCAGTGCTTTTCTGGTGCTTTAGTAGGTAGAATTGACCTAGATATCACAAACAGCAGAAGGAAAAAAGAATGCAAATACATCTTTCTCTCCATAAAATTATTCTCCACAATAGAAAACTAAAGGATCTGAAAAATGAGAGATGATTTATAAGGGCAGATGTGGGAATATTCCTTCCACTCCCCAGCTGTGGATTTCTGATGTGCACAGCTGTGTTCTCTTTTTCATTGTTTGAATGGCTGTCTCTGCAGCACAAGTTCCCTGATTATTTTTCCCCCTCATAAAATCTCTCTTCAGCTCCCTCCATTTATTAGGTTTATCCTTCTATATATAAAAAATATATAAGACATTAAAAATAATGAAAGAAAATCTAAAAGAAAATATCATCTGTGCAGAGAAACATGTCACAAAACCTGTCTTAAAAATAGTCTTTTCCTTCCACTTTTCTAATGTTTTCATAGTAAAAAGAAGATCCCTTTTCCATTCCACAAGCCAATGGCTATGAACAAATTTTGCAATTATGCTTTTCAAAGGCAGAAAAGTGACAGGTGGAAGAAAAATTAAACTCACTTAGTCAATGCAAGTTTAGAGTATACATAATGAATTGAAATTACTTCCGTGAAAGATTACTTCGATGAAAGGGGACTCCTTTCAGTTTGAAAGCTCAGAAATCATTTGAGCTTTTCCTGTATTTTTTTTCTCCTTCACATTACAGTTAAGCTGCAGTTTGGGACATCTCTTTTTTTTTTTTTTTTTTTTTTTTTTTTTTTAACCTAGATTCCTGCTAAGAGCTCCTGGCTAATGCTGTACAATTGGCCAGCAGGACAAACCAGTCACAGCTCTACATGGTAGGTACTAGTCAGCTGGAAATGTTAGGGGAAAAAAAACCCCAAAACCTCAGGAATACAGCTTTTAACAGCAGGATACTACTGTTTTTCTCTCCAGGAGTCACTGCTGATATACCCAGCATAGGATCAAATCTTTGCAATAGTTTAAGTCATTCAAGTTCATGCACAGAAAGCCTGTTTCATTACGGGGCACTGTTGGGACCGTTAGCACAGCCCAGAGCAAGTGGTGAATTCAATCACATTTTTTACATCCTTTGTGTAAAATATTAAGTATTTCAAATAAAGTTACATATTTATAAACTATAGTCCACAGCACTATTCCTTCTCATCAACTTGTAAGAGTTTTAAAATTAACTACAGATGATAAACATTTGATGCAAATCATTGTAATTTGATAGTAGAAGTATTTGTTATAAAGCTATAAAGATGTTATGGTTAGGTTTTTACAGCCCATCATTAGTACTGTAAAATGTAGTTATGCTTTTATGCCTTGTTGGCTGGCCACAAAAAAAAACAACAAAAAAACAACAAAATCTGAAGACCATGAACCTTCCTTAACAGAAACCTTCTATTGACCCATACACAAAAACAACTTCTTAAAGGTTATAAAATACTCCTGCAGTCTACAGTACTCATTATAAATAGGTTAGGAGTCAGCAGAGACATCAAAATCATAATGCACTATCTCCATTGGGTATGCGGTTGCTACATTTAAAAACAAAGTAAGATCTGACATGGAGAACAAAAGAACATTCTTTTGTTTGTTTTGTAGAGTCAATTTAGAATAGCACTCAGCAGTTGGCAGCAAGCTCACCACATTAAGTGGGAAGGGTTTGCACGAGCATGGGGAAGAACAGGTAGGCCTGTCATTTCCCAAACTGCAGGAAATTTAATCAGATGGGAAAACACTGGAGATGATTTACTAAAAGCTGGAAAAAGGGAGGAAATTTAAAATTTCTTCCCCTTTCACCCAAGAAGTGCAAAATTGAAAAACGAGCCATTTTCACAGGTCTAGTTCTGTATTTTCCTCATCTTCCCAGCACCCTTGGGTGGTGCTTCTGGCAGACAGAGAAGCACAGTTATAACCATGAGGGAGCCTGCATGCAACATGCAGCTGGGCTGATGCAGACAACGGGTCAGGGACAGCACAACAAGGCAAACTCATGGGAAGGAGCTGTCAGATGTCAATCCCAGGGATGGCTCATCCACACAGCTGTCAGGGACAAGAGGAAACTAAAGTACAGAGTTTAGTAACTTGGAGAGTCTTTGTATTAAGCAGGGATGGGAACAGTGCATTTTGAGACAAAATCCTGGAGCAGCGTCAGAAGCTCTTTTGAAAATCCTTCACCTCTTTTAAGTCCAAAGATCTGTCTTATTCTACTCCTGGATTTCGAGCTAGTTCAGAGTTTCAGCTGCAGGAAATTGGAGGAACTGGATTAAGTACAATGCTCAGCTTTTTCACGTAAACCATGAGCTCAACATACAAGGGTTTCACAGGCTGAACTATCTGCAGGTACAAAATACTGATAATTGGCAAGTCCAAACTGTTGGTAATAAGTAACCACTTATTTTGACCAAAAAAAAAAAAAAAAGTATCTGGAGAAGTCCAGGCAGACTGAACTATATAGCTCAATAGCTTTTACAAGTCAGTCTCATCAAGGTAGGAGAAAATATTGTGCACGAATTGTCACCCTAAAGAATCTTGCTGTAATCTCTGCTAGCAAAACCTCATAGAATCAGTTAATGTTAACATATGTTCAGTATATTCAGTATCAGCAACTGCCTTAATTCAACTCACCTGCAGCATTTAATTTTACCTATCTGTAGTGCTTTTAAGTCAAATAGTGCATTTTGTTTGTTTTTGAATTTTCCAGGACACCTAGTCTTCCTCTCCCTTGGATTTCTATGAAGTATAAAATCATCAGCAGAAAAGTACTTTTGTCATTTAACTGCCCAAGAGTGCAAGTGGTTTCTTATTCTCAAAATGCAAACACGAAACACCCCTGAGTCTTCCTCCACCACAGCAGAACACATGCCACTTTTAATCAAACTAACTGCTTCTCTGTTTATTAATCTAAACTCCCAAACCAATCTCAGGATGACAGGGATGAAAATAAAAAACAAACAAACCCAGAACCAAACAAAATCTTAACAAGTTTACTGTGTCATCAAATAAGACTACAGAAAGCTACTCAATCCAAAATCCCTCAAAAGAATAAAAGCAGTCACTCAGGATTTGGTAGGAGAGATGATCTTTACCCAACGTCTCCACCAATGGTTGCTAGCACTGACTTTGTAGTTCTCTGAACATGGAAATAGCTCCTTTTAGTCTTCATGTCACACTTGTTTCCCCCTTTTTGCTTCACCTAGTTGATTTCAAGCAGGTCTACAGCGTCACTTAGAGCTGCTTGTGCAAATTTAATTGCAGATGCTGGTAGGTGGTTTTAGCTGATAGCTAAAAACAGCTATTGAGCCTGGTTTTTAGAAAAATAGACATAGCACCGCAAAGCATACCTGGAAAGAGTAGTGCAAAGCTTCTGGGGAAAAAATGCTTTGAATGAGCCATACTTCTTTTTCAAATATTACATGCAATCCCTCCCTTTAGGACAATTCATGTGTCTTTAATATAGACGTGAACATAACTTTGCAAAATGACTGGAATTTTTGTGGAGTCAATAAACTTCCTCACATGTCCCTTTCAAGCTTTGTCCAGGCCTGATTCTTCAGGTTTGGGGAACAAGTGGTGGAACTTTACAATTTCCTAAAACTGTGATTGATCTTCACTTGCATTGCCCATTAGGTTCCCGCAATGATTCAGGATGTTAAAGACTTAGGCATTAGCAGCTGTAAGTGTTCATTAAAAGCACTGGGCCCCATGCTGGAATCAACATAAGGAAACAGCATGTAGCATCACATTGACACATATTTAGTTTTCCAGTCAAGACCAGCCCAGCACAACGCTGCATTTCAGCGGAATTGACTGGAATGTCTCATTGAGCTAATGCTTATCTCCACACTCACGTTTCAAGAAGGCACCGTGCCACCAATGGAGTTGTTATACTCTGCAGGTAAGCATGCTGTTACTCAGCAAGCCACTTTGGAGACTTGCTGCATGTAGCGTGCTGCAAGGAGAGCTTCACTGCCAAGGGAATTGTTCTTTGTTGGCCCAAGAATTGGGGGCATAAAGAGAAGAAAGTGCCTTGGGTGTCCCTCACTTTGCACTGGGAGCTCTTCCAGCCCCTAGACAGTGAGGTGTTGAAGTCACCTACATAGACATCATTCTGCTTTGCAGCTCAAAAGCAGTAGAGATCACAATGATTAGCAAGGACACAGGAGCTGCACGTAGGGTAAGCAGCCTTGGACAATGAGGAATCATCGTGATTAGCTAGTCAGGATGATTAAAATTTCACAGGGTGAACAGAGATCTATGGACAGGCAGGTGTAATGATTAAGAGAGTCGTGTCCACCAACTCATCAAGGGGAGGCTTTGGATTCCTGGGCAGCAAGATGGTTATTAACATGGCGACATCAATAGTTATTAACCTGGCTGCATCAACATCGTTCACAGAATGCACTCGCTTCACAGGGGGAGACAGGGAGAAAATGATTAACACAAGAACTTAACAGCACTCTCAGGGTGAATTAAGATGTATGGGCAAAGACAAGATTAATGCAAATACATCAGTGTTGACCTCAGTGTGACCAGCTTCACAGGCAGAAGACACATATTAACATTGTCTTGTCAAGTCAACTTGCCAGATGACTCCTCTTCACAAGGGCCAGAGAAGTGATTGTGCCTCCAGAATCCAAGGTTAAAGTGTTACCCAACCTGGCAAGTAGTGAAACCAAGCTAAAAGAGGGAGCAATTATCTGGTCTAGACTGACTACTGGTAACTTATATTCATAGATATATTTTGTACCAGTTATCCAGTGCCAAATAGATTAAGTGATTTGCAGAGAAGAAATATTAGAAATCATGTTATCTATTTGGTCTCTAATGAAAAAGAGGACTTATAATATTCAAAAAGGGTTAAAGAAAGATAATTTAAATCTGAGCATACAAATAAATTTAAGAGCTCTACAAACTGAAACTCCTTTTTGCTTATGCTCTGTTAGCATAAGGCACTGAGTAATAGCAACATGATATACTACCTTTACACTCATGTATAGTTGAACATGGTATGAAATGTCCAGTATCAATAGAAGCAGTGGCAGATCCACATAATCCACATTCAGCTACACATTAAACTGAAAACCTGGCAGACCAAACCTCTCTTTACAGGAGAAATGCAGCAGTGTGACAGCCCTGGCACTCCATTTATTTTACCACCACCAAATGAGGACAGGATAAGAAGGGGGACTGTACAAGAGCTGCTATTAAGTGTCTGGAATCAGATTTTCCTGTAACCTGTTTTTTGACCACTGTAACTACTAGTAGGACTTTTATTTGAGTATTTTGGCCAATCTTATAACAATAGCTTCCCAAGGCCTGCAAATTTTCTGCGTACTTTTAGTTATGAATAGAGAGCAATGATCTCAGAGATCCTATCTTGAGACCAAGAGACAAGCTAAGAAAAGGTCAGCAAAGGATTAAAGTGTCGGGAAAAGCTTTCTCCTACAGGTTGGTTACAATGCAATTCTACGTACAAACAGCAAAGCTAATTATTTCTCACCGTGTATCAGCTAAGGCTAACCTGATTAAAATCATAAATCAGTCAGTGCCTCTGTTTTTATGCTGTGAGGATCCATGTCTGTGTTTGCATATTAATTAAGATATGCTAAGTAATCAAAAATGTTTGCAAAGAAAAGAAAATAAATTGTAGCCTGATAGAAGCAAACACAAGAGCACGGTACACCAATTTTTCAAAAAGCTTCCTATGTTTACACTGTATCATTTGAAATTATGAGCATTTTCAAACAACCTATGATTTTCTTCTGACAGGCTTTAAAGGAGAAATTTACCTGTCATTTCTATCCCAGGACTTGTTTCCAGTTGATGGAAAAATAACAGGAAGGCTGTTGTCAGGCCAGAAGGCAGCACAACTTGGGGAGTTCCAAAGGCTTTTTGGGGTAGTTTTTTTTTTTTTTTTTTGCCCATTCTTTCTGTTCTGCTATTTAATATCAGATTAATGTCACCGTTCAGCAAAGCCTAGAGTATTGATGTTGAAACATTAAAGCTATTTCATCAATAGCAGGTTTGGAGAGAGGTCATTTATGGTCATTAGTATAGCAGGGCATTTATTCTGGATATCAGAGAAATCCCCATGAGTCCTAGAGATCATGCTGCAATCCCCCTCATGCCATTAATATAATGGCCTCTTTCTTCTTTATTAGACTTTTACGGCTAAGTAGGATGTAAGGAAAACTATCAAGTCGGTAGAGTCCTGCACCCTCCCGTTGCTCTTGTCACAGAGTCCATATGCTGTTCTCTGTAGGCTCTCTTGTATGAGAAACAGTGTTCATTAAGTGATCTAGCTGAGATTTTTCTCCTCGCAGCTACAGGATGCTTGAGGCTAACACTTCCTGCAGCACATTAAAATACCTTGCCCTGGTTACAAAGCAGCTACAAATGTTCCATATCTGTTTATCCTCACATTGTGCTAATTCAAGCGGGAACACTTAGGCTTGGGGTGTTTCTCCCCATTGCTCTGAGCCTGGAAGTGCTCAGCCAAGTACAAAGGCTTGAGCTAGAATTATGTCTTTACCCAAGCGCTGCCTGCAGCCCCATCACAAGGTGTAAAAGTGGATCCCATCAGGAAATAAAAAGTCTTTCCAAGCAGTGCAGCCTGCAGCTGAAGGAACCATTCCTCACCACCTACCCTCAGCTGAACTCAGACACCTCTGTCCCCCCCCCCCCGCTGCTCTTGCCCCATTTCCACATCAACCGGAAATGTTGCTAGACTCACAGACCCTCAATCCTCCTTTTTTTGCTTTCCTTCCATGATAAATTACAGGTGAAATCAGTGTCAGTTAACACTGCACAAAAACACCAGACAACTTGGTCATGCTCCTGGGCCCATTCACGGCGACATGCCCCAAAGAGATTTATGCAAAACGCTATGCTAATTAAGGCAGGAGATATAGATGCCACAGCTCTCCATCTGCAAGCAAATAAGAGGTGTTGATGCATTTGGAGGATGCTGCTGGAAAAACAGCACCAGAAAGACAGATGGGTCGAGCCTGGAGCAAGTAGCTAATCCCCCAAAATGATGATTTTCAAACTAAAAGATGCGTCTCCTCCCTATGAGGGGAATAACCTGCTGAGACTCATCTCGCTGCCTGCTCAACACACGGCTCCTGTGACAGCATCATCCTACAGGGCAGTTTTGGATTGACTAATGACATTGCCTGGGATCAGGGTGAGGCTCTTTGTTTAGCAATGGGCTTGATTCTGCCAGGAGATTTCAGATGGAAAAAAAGCCTGGGAAGATCAAGAGGAATAAATTTCAGGCTTGGAATGCAGCCATTTTACTTATTGCAAAATGCCCAACTCCGGTACAACATTGCAATCAGCTTCTTGTAAAATGAGTCCAAACAGAAAGACTTACCAAAGGAAGTATCATTGTCCATTATGGACGGACATAAAATTAAAACCTTAAGGAGAGCTTTGCTCATAAAATAAAAATGTTTAAATCTTTTACGTTCTTTAGTGCTTTTCCCCTCTAGCAGGGTCCTTAAACTGCACTGGAGAGAGCACTATTTCTAATCTTCAATTCCCGCCTTAAAAGTGGCACTAAACCAAGCAGGGAACAGACCCATTTCAAGCAACCCAGTGAAAGAATGAAAAAAAAGTAAAATACCAGGTACATTCCTGTAGCAAGGCAAGTCAAGAAATCTCCAACCACTTCAAGGACATCTTTGTGCACAGGAAAAACAAAACAAGAATAAGGAGAAAAAAGAGAGAGAGAGAGAGAGAGACAGGCTAAATTCATCAGCTAATTGTGCACTGTGAATTATTTACTTGAATGTAGTTAATTAAGAAACTTTTAACATGAACTTTTTTTTTAATCTCTGAAAATTAAGCTTAATGAGAAACCTTCCCAATGACACAGCTCTGTGATGGGTGCAGGCAGATGTAAGCCTGGCTGTGGATGCACCTATCCTGCCTATGTGAACCAGCTTTGAGATCAAAGCTGACCACCTCTGTTAGTGTAGCAACAGGATTACATGGACTCCTAAATGCAGATACCAACGTGGATATCACCTTATGCACATGAATGTAGTTCAGGTTTAGAGAGGCTTACACTGAGCAGATCAAACATTAGGCAGAGAAACACAGCTATATCCAAATGTGCTAGGTTAGAATTAGCCCAGGTTTCACAGAAAAGAGCTTATATTACCAGATGCATAACACCTTGAACTAATTCTTGTTTGGAGCTGCTGGTTGCTATCACAATACAAGTTAAATGCAATTGCAGTAGTTGACAATCTAGACTGAAATCTAACACACCAAATATTTGCTTGCTTTAATGAAAAGCTTCTAGTTACTCCAAATCCAGGCTTTATGTCCCTTTCCTTACCCTACTCTTCGCATTGCTTAAGTTTAAGCAGCTACCTGACCTCTACATCTCTTCTCCCTTGGAAGACACAGCAAGGAATGCTCCTGGGCAAGGATGATTTTGCTCACAAGCTGATTAAAATTTGCAGGAAGGTTTTTCACAGAGTGAAGGTCAGAAAACATCTACCTGCCCTTCCACACATGCAAGCAGTGCACGTTGGCGTATAGCCTAGGAACATCCACACATGGACACGTAAGAGCAAGGTCTCTTTGGGGACATAATGGCAATTCTTTACCTATACTTTCAGTATGAAGTGATTTAACATCCTGCCATGAATGACAACTGTGGAATGAGGAAGATAATACCATTTATAAACCATGGACTTCACTTTTTCCTCCATGCATCTCTTCAGCAGAGACTGTACTTTATCATTTAGAGAACACCACCACAAGATTTCTTTTAAAGTGTCCCCACAGAAAGGAAAACACATTATTTTAGTAAGTTATCCTGCAAACACTACTTTGACCAAGCTGAGCATGTCTCACAGTTGCAATATGGATCTTATTGATCTCCACTTTTCCCAGAGAGATAACATGCACCACAGACTTCACACACGCAAAACAGCAGAGCTATTAAACCTTTGGAGCATGATCCCCAAAGTCATCTATCTCTCCTCTGAAAAACAAACAAAAAAGCTGTAGTTATTCCAAAGCAGTTAAGAAAAATTTGTCTTTTTCAGACATGGTCTTATTCAGAAGCTAGAAGCTCGCTGCAAAAGCTGTGGATGATAAGCTATAGGCCATATTTTATATCTGGTGATAACAGATGAATCTAGGTCTTTCTGGAATGAAAAAAACATTTAGGGATGAAGAGCTGAATTGTCTGTAACATTTTACATTCCAATTTCACCATTTGCTGAACAGGATTCTATAGTCAGTGTTTGAATTAGCTTTAAGACATCCTAAAAACAATCTTCCTTGAACATCTCCCCTTGGTAGTTATCCAGTATGCCACTTTGACACGTGTTTGTGCTTGTCAGCAGCAAATAATCTTGCTTGCTGAATGAATGAAGTTATATATATTGCAAATATTTTTTTCACAATTTCTCATTTAAGCTTTATCACAATTTCTAATTTATGCTGTAATTTATATAAGTGTTTTATGATTCCCTTGAACTTCTGGCATGTATTTTGGGTTGTAATGGCCAAAATAATACTGACAATCCCAAAATAACTATACATTTCAGAATTTGATTTTGGTGACTGTTTTAGACAAATATTTTCTTTTAGATGTTATTGCATTACTAAAGCTTGATACCAAAACATTTCCAGAAAGCAGTGATCAAGTAGCCCAATGCAAAGAGATGAAGCAGCTCCTTGTAAAGCTGCAAAGGAGCTTCTTGTAAGGCCACGTTAAGGCTTATCATTCATCATTCTAAGAGATGATAGATGCTCAAAGATTTCCTTCTCCTGTAGGTTCCTGTTAAAGAAATGAAAGCCTCATCCTCAGGCTGTCCATAGAATATGTGTCAAGCCTGACACAACAGCCAGCCAGAATTTGCAAAATTTGGGCCAATATGATGTGCAACTTTCTTATCACCTAAAAATTCCTTTAGTACAGAAAGCACCTACATGCTCAGCATGCTTATGCACTGCTCCTTTCTTTTGTTGGCAATGTGTTACTCACTTGCATCTACTGCACTCTTCAGCATGGGCACTGGACTAATGGTACTTACTCATTCCTTTGAATCACACACAGCTATGACACCAGATTCAAATTCTGTTCTCGTCTAAGCTCCGGTACTAAAGGATTCACAGCTCAGCCCTTCTCTATATTTTCTGCATATTTATAACTAAGATTATATGTCAACACTCTATATTTACCAAGTGCTATTCCTGACAGACTTTAAAACTACATGAGTTTAAGCAGTAGGATGTGTCAATAAACATTAGCCACTGCATATACTTTTATCTTGGAGAAAAAAAGGAAGAAAATTTCTTATCAACTTCATGCCTATATTCCACATCAACAAATAAATCTGCTGGAGCCACAGGAGATGTTGCTCAAGTTATTTTCATTCAGATTTACTGAAGATATCATTATGTAGGCAAATGAAATTGATTCCCCTAAGAAACAAAAATAAATAATTTTAACAGAAATAAAAACAATATTTTACAAAATTTACTATGACTTTCAAGTGTAAATGAATGGCTTTACTACCTTAAAAATAGATGCACAATCCCTTAAATATCTGAGGATTCTGCAGCGTGGGATGTAACAGTAGAAGGAAAACAGGAGAAGGAAAAACACTTTGTCTCTGCTGGCTGCTTGTTAGGCACAAATCTAAAAAGAGATGCTTATGTCGTGAAGGAATGTTGAAGATCATATTCTCTCTTATCCATATGAAAATAAATGCTTACAGAAGCAAAAGGTATTATCTAGCATAAACGGGCAATATATATATTTTCTCTGCATCCTACAATGCTACTTTGCTTCAATCCTAAATACCATAAATCTTTTCTATTTCAATCCTAAGATACCATGTTTTTTTAAAGAATATACCTTCAGTCCTGCCTAGAACACATTCATGGAATCTGAGCTTTACTTTCCCCATGCCTGACCACCAGCACACAAAGTGATGGGTGATGCTCAGAGGTGAAGGTTGGAGAGAAAGACAGCCAAGTTTGTGTCTAGTTGGGTGGATTTGCATCTAGTGTTTAAAGTGGGAAGATTCTGGTGAAAAAGGCACTTGGACAACACTTCAGAAACCCACTCACATCCCCTTCTGCTCCCAGGCAAGCTATCTGGTACGTGCAACAGCTTGGGCACACTCACTAGTCCCCTTTCCATCAGCAGTGGAGACAGACTTCAAGAGCTGGAGGTGCTAACAGACAGTTGGCAATTAATTTGAAACAGATCTTGTAAATCTGTTGTTTTAAAATTTGGTAACTAATTTGCATTCAGATGCTATAATATCCCTGATCACAGTATTATGACAGTTTCCTCTTAAAATCCCTGAAGCTTTAATTGAAAATAATCAGCGGTAGAAGTTGTTTTAACAGTCCACATTCAGTGACATAAACAAACATAAGACTTGAAAGCTGCAACTGCTTCTGTTTGCATCTGTGGCTCTTTCACCAAAAGGCATGTTGTTGATTCCATTTATTCCAAACACAGAATAAATGAATGCTTAATTTGGAAGCCTATAAATAATGAGCATGCTCAATTACAGCAGCATCTAAAAGTAGGCTTGAAATTATGCTCCTGACTCACAAATACTATTATTAAACTTTTCCATATGATAAGCTCCAGATATATCCACTTGGAAGTTCATAGGTAAGAATGTTTCACCTGCTTCAGGACAGCCCCCCATCTACTGCAGGTACTAAATGCTCCCAATAGCACAAAGGTTCTTTATGCAATATCCTCATTGCTGAAATAATCCCTCATTGGTTGTCAGAGACAGCATTGAACACAAGGTGAATTTACTGTTGTAGGAAGTGCCAAGTGAAGACCGATGCATTTATAATAGTTCTTATTATTCCAACCATAACATGTGATCTGGGGAGTATTTGACAAATTCAAAACATTTAAAATGATAAATAATAGCAGGAGACACCCAGGTATTTACTGCTGTCCTGAGGGCCAAGCTCCTACAGCAAACTTCTTCCCCAACTCCTTTCTTGGGCAAAGACAGATGGTTCTGGCAAACTGGCTGAGATGTGGAACAGGTAAGTATTAGCAAAGATGAAATTCATGCGCCTTTCTCTTTGCAAGCTCTCTGGACTCACGAAACAACAGGATGCCACCATACAGCAACCAAGACAACTTGACAAATAGGGCACGACCAATCTGTACTTCTTTGCTCAATCTTTTTCTACTTTCTGCTAGCTTCACCTTTCTTCACTACAAAATTGTACAAGATCTAACTGCTCAGATAAAGAATAATACACCATCTGTTCATTTTCCTGTATTGCAATAACTACCAAAACACTTGGAAGTTGACCTAGCACTACTGAGTTTGACTGAGGGTTTCCACTCAGCCCAGGAGCTGACATGTTCACCATAAGGAGATTTCCAAAAAGTGCTGGAGAGAGGAACGTGACTCTCAGCCAGCTGCTAAAGCATCAGCTGCTCCCAATCCAATTGCAGCCTGGGAAGCTGCAAAAAGTACATAAGAGTTACTCGCGGTGTTGAGGAGGGGATGGGGCAGAGTTGATGGGATCACAGCAGAGCTCAGCACAACCCTCCTTTCATAGCACACACATCAGAGAGCATTTCTTGCAAGCTGCACATTCACAGATAACTGATAAGTGCTTGGGTCTCTGAAATGTGTTTGAGCGCACAGTGGCAAGAAATGGAGGACAGAAACATCCTGTGCTCTAACAGGTCCTTTCTTTGCCAGTGTAATTTCAACAACCCCATGTACAGTTGCTAAATTTAATCCACAAACACAGTTGCATTTAATTGGCTAGCAATGTTTTCTCACTCTTCTTGCCACAAGCCTAGCCTTAGGCCAGCTATTGCAGACAGGGCAGCTGTCACATTGGAGCTAGATCCCAGATTTTCTTTGCTTCCAGAAGACTGGTGATAGCATGAGGGAGACATGGTTAGATTCTCCCCTTTTCCTTCTCCCTCCCTGACCTCCCACAAGCAGCTCACACAGCACTTCCACCAGACTTCTTCATACTTTGCCAGGACAGAATATATTTGAGGCCCCTATGCTGGCTGCACTGCTTCATGCTGGACACAAATCCCTCCATTTCCTTTCCGCTATTCCTTGATCTCTATTTTCCCATCCTGTAATAAAGTGAGAAATATGTACTTATGTGCATCGCAATGAGGTAGTAAATGCTTATTTACTTGCATTCTTGACTTTTAAATGTCTGTGCTTTACTTTTTAAACACAGAGATCACCAGTAGCTTGTAATTATTTTAGAAAGGCTGTACTAATCTTTCCCATTTCTTCTCTGCACACGCAGCCACCTTCTGCTGCTCAGAATTCAAGTGCAGCCAAAAGACCCATAATACAGCAGATGCCAGATGGCACCCAGGCCTCCAACAAAAGAAATCAAGCTTCTTTAAAGACAGAGAATAACAGCTTCCCCTTCACATTAAAAGACACCATCGTGGCGGATGTACTGGTGGAGAGCAGAGAACTTGCCAGCACAGAAGGTCTGGGCTGCACCATAGCGTTCCTGCAGACACAACTCTCATAGGATGCACAGATTTCAAATTCAAATTTACATTTCTGTCCTGCATGCCGATAACCCCACAGGAAAAGGACCCCAGCAGTGGAGGCACAGGCAGGTAGCACAACCAGCCACAGGCTGGGGACAGTTCAGAAATTCTGGAGAACTCTCCCCATCTTCCTCCCCAGCACAAAATACAAGGGGAAAACCTGCAGAAAGAAGCTGGAGCTTCCGGATCCTCAAGGAAGGAAAAGAACATTTACTTTTAAAAAATTGCTCTCTCTTCTCCAGGTGATTACTTTCCATTTGGTTTAGATATATGGTAACATACCTGAAGTAAACTCACACAATTCTGTACCACACACAGAGAAAAATGTGTGCCTTTAAGTAACTTTTAAATTCATACCTTACAGAAGAAACGATTGTAGAGCAAGAACTCCAAGTCTTAATGCCTGAACAATACAAATACCTACAAGGGATTTCCTCCCCCTGCCTTGTACAGCTTACATGGCCTTCCACGAGCTGAGGAGCAGACATGAAAATCCCTCTCTTCTCAGCAATCTTATCCCTCTTGGCTCAGCCTCTTTGCATTTCAAGACGTAGGGAAAGAGACAAGCAAAAGTCAAATTTGTTTTCTGGGGAAGTTAGGAAAGCAGAAGGAGAAATAAAAGTGGGGAGAGATAAGAGCAAGGGGTTGAAAGAGACCCTTCTTCTCCCAGGATTGCCTGAGGGTGGGCAGGCAGCAGGGAGGATGCACAGAGAGCGCGACTCAAAGTCAAAGGCAATGGCTGCTAATGAATGACGGCCCTGCAGAACTGAAGTAATCACAGTAGACACGGCTGTCATATTTTATCTGTGTACAGACTTTTAATTTCAGAGGATCTGTGCCAGTCATGTCTTTAAAGACATCCCAAAACAGCACTGCAGTGACCTTGCAGCTTGCTTACATGGGAAGCTCTCCCAAAACACCTCAGCTTCCAGATAAACCCATGTATGTAAACTTGGTGTAGTTTTATGAGCCACCACTGCTGCAGCAGGAAGGGAAATCCTGGGTAACAATAGTTACAAGTTTTCAAGCAGTTTTCAATGAACTTTTAATAGGATATTTGTAGTCTCTAACATCAAATCCATAGAACTGCTTCAAATGTAAATCCTGGACTGTGAGAATGTTTCAACATTTACATCTCTGGATATTCTAGCCAGAATACAGTGAAAACACTTTTAAATCATCTGCACAGGTCACTACGTACCTAAGAACTAAAAACTAATCTGAAAAATTCAAAAGCACTTTTAATCAGAATTTTACTGTGCTCTAGTAGAGAATTTCTTCTTGTCCAATGAAGAGTGCAAAATGCAGTTAGTTTCAATAGATTCACAGTTTCCTTAGACTGAGTTCACATCCCAGACCTCCCTTCTGCAGCTAGAATGCTCTACTGATTCCTCAAACTACAGTTGAGGAAGCTTAAGCTCAAAAGAGATTTGCATTTTATATATATATATATATATGTATGTATATATAGTCTCACTATCTTGGCATTCCAACTGGGAAGATACTTTGCAATTCCAGGGAAAAATAAGTGAACATGTACACACTCCTTATGCAGAAGTTTCACAGTAAGAGGATGTTTTTCTATGGGCATTCAGGATACACAGGTAAAGGAAACAGAAGATGAAAAGTGATCTTGGCAATTTCTGCAAAGACAGCTATACCAAATCCAATAAGCCAAATAGAAATTTCCTAACATATGAAGCTTTAAGACCAGTTACAAAATTCTCCTTCACTGCTCTTTCCTTCTTCTTGCAAAGCAGGGGAGACTCTGGCATCAGCATCACAGAACGCAAAAGAAAAATGTAATTCCAGGAGGAAATTGTACGATGCCACTCTTCAGCTATGAACTGAGTGCTCAGCAATGAACTTTCATTGCCAACAGTCCATAAAACTTGCTGTCAGACACTCAGTATCCAGAAGGCAAAGAAAGTGTCAAGAAATGCTTTATGCTCTTGCTAATACAATGCAAAAAAAAAAAAAAAAAAAAAAAAAAAAAAAAAAAAAAAAAAAGCTTTGATAACTAGATTTAAGGATAGAACAGGCTAGCATTCTCTGGAAAGAAATATGTCAGATTGTATAGAAGGCCTTTGATTTATGTAAAATTATATAGATTAAGCTCCACAGCCTGGAGTTCTTAAAATCAAGAGATCCACAGAGATGGACCAAGTTATTTGCAGTCAGCTCCCTAATGGAGAGACTATGGGTAGTCAAAAGCAGAGAGACAGCAAAGGTTGTGTTTCCCAGCACTCTGCTCCGGCTGAGCTAGACTTGTCCCTTAGATAGATATACTGGGCCGTAGCATCTTCCTTGCTGATCTGTGATTCAAACAAGGATTGCCTCAGGGCAACTTTGCTTGGGTGCCCACAAGCCCAAGAAACCATAAGTGTGGACAGAAATTGCTGGAGGATGCAGGTGTGCTTTTCCTAAAACAATGTCTTTTTTATTATAATTTTCTTCTATATCTGTGTAGAAGGGAGAAGGTACAGATCTGCACTTCCCCTTGGCCCAAGTATATTCTAGCTTCAATATAATGGAAAATAAGGCTTCTGACTGGAATAAGGTACACGTCCCTAAGCAAGTCGGCTAAGATGGAGTGCAGTACAATAATAATAAAACTGTTGTGACTATTTTGGCAACGTTTTAGTGGCAGGCAAAAAACATGTAGAGAACAAACAAGAGTCCTAATCAAACAAGAACCTTAAAATATGAAAGCAAAAGAAAGATTCATCTTTACATAATATAAAAATCTGTGGTATCTCAAACTTGATTAGAACAAAAAAAAAAAAAAAAAGCACAAACCAATACAAACAGAAAACCCACAGATATGGAAACTCTGAAAAAAACCTAAGATAAAACACTTTTGAATGCTAAATGGAATTTGTGAAGCTCCACTGACCTAACTTCCTCTAATAAGCTGCTCAATAAACTTCATGAAAACATACTTTATGTGCTGATTGTATCCCAAAGTATGATAGGTTTTGCAGTTGTTCAGCAATCAGTTACCAGCTGGATTATGGTCCACTAATGCTGATAGATTTCTGAAAGACAGAAGGCAGCTTTTCAACCATTAGTTATTTTAATGATGAGGAATCTCACCATAAGCCTTGTTAAAACTTCATTTAATCCATTACAAAAGAAACAAAGACATTTAAAAGTGAACATAAAAAATTCTCAGTCCATCAGAGCAGAAATTATAGGTTCTACAGAAGCTTTAAAGGAGCATTCACAGAATAAAATGGCCCTGCTAATTAAAGGGCTGCATCTTTTCATATTTGACATTTAGGGACTATCTGCAACAGGGACTGAAGTGCTCAGCATGATGGCACTTGTAATGACAAAGAGAAACAGAGAGAACCTTTACAAACTTGCAATCAAATCACTTCATCCATTCCAAATATCAGCCAAATCCCAGCAAGAGAATCTTCACTGAGCTGTGTTCTGAAAATATCTTGGAGGAAGCAGACGGTGCAACCTCCCTGGCCTCAGTTCATGAGCAAATGTGCCCTCGCTACATCTCTCCATAAGGTACACCCCTCTAAGGTGCACCTTGTAGAGATCACATCCTTGGTTCAGCAGTATTCCTCTGAGAAAATGCAGCTTCAGAAATTTGACTTGGCTGCTCAGAAACAATGCAAAATCAGCCTAAGAAATTTCATGTAGAATACACGGTACTAAGTGTCTTATTTGTTCTCTGCAATCTGAGGCAGGTCCTTAAAGAATGTGGAATAACCTGAATATTTCCTCTGTGTGTGAATATTTCCTTTTAAACTGCTAAAATTCATCTCAAAAAAGAAGTTAAGGTTAAAATTATAACTGCCCAGCTACCTTCCCCCCAAAACTACATTCCATGGAGGATACCATCATTAGCCTATTAAGTGAGTCTAAAGATGTCCACCTGCACAGACTGCCTGCTGGGAACTGAGGAGAGATAAAAGTGTGGGGCTCCTCTTTGCTCTTAACTGATACATAAATGTCAGCCCAAACCCTTGTTCTTTCAGCTGATGGGAAGAAAAATGGTCCAAACTAATTTTCATTTAAATTCCTTAATGCACTACACCAGCTGTTTGTCACATCCTGACACACTGTCATGTTGTTTTACAGCGTGATGTATTGTAACATGATATGATGTGAACATATTTCATTCAGAGAAATGCACTAATGCCTTTAGACTCTTGAGGAGTAGACAGGTAGTTACATTATTTCTTAGCACTTGGATCTAGATTTATTGGAACAGGTAGAAACACAACATAAACCACCTAGGTTGTTTTCAGACTATTCTGTAAAGAATCACCCCATTCACTTTCCACAGTTATAACAAGGAGTTTTCTGAAACTTCACCTGAAGTAGGAGTTCCAATAAAAACAATCAATGTGAGGCTATATTAAATAAATATACCTAAGCTTGCAAGCAGCAGGCTGGTGCACATCCCACTGAATGCAAAAAACACTTGACCCAGCCATCCATCAGCTATTGGCAAGACAGGCCCAAAAAGAAGAAGAATAAACATAAAAGAATCAAGAATAAACTTTTCTGAAAGCTCTGTAAAATTTCCAAATCTTCTTCCTTCCTGGAACACAAGGATATTTTACTTGCATAAGTTCCTTTTTGCATATGCAAGGAAGGTGTTACTATATATATTCATATTTATATTTAAGAAACTTCTTACATGCCAACTTTATTTAAAACATTCCTCTGTGTAGCAAAACACAGAAAAATATTTAGTTACAATATGCTTGTTTTAAGGTGAAATTTTACAACTGATTTAACACAACCCATATCCTCACTAAGATGAGCTGCTGCACCTCTCTTGCACCCCTCAGTAACAATGTCAACCCTCTCATTGCTCCAGGGTTCACCGTCAATCGGGTCAGCTTGCTGCTCTGACGAAGCTAAAGGATTTTTTTGCAAGACTCATTTTCAGGTAGAATGAACAGAAAACTCATTGTGAGACTGCACAAATGCTAATCTGAGAGAAAAAGTGGGAGGAAATGTGTGGTTGGCAGCATGGAAAAGAAGGACTACTTGTTAATCATTATCTCCCACAGAAACTGGAACACATAAGCACGGGACTGAAACCAGATAGGTTCTATCCCCAGCTATTTCCAGGAGAAAATACCTTCATTGTACAGTTTGTTTTTTCTTTTTTTGAATTCAACGAGTGCTTTGTGAGTGATATTTGAATTTCAATCAATCACTGCGATAGCCTTGCACATTTTCTTTGATTTCAGTAACTGGACTCATCTCTCCTTGGTGCTGTCAAAGTGAAAGCTGACAACTATTGAAAGAGTGCTCTTTTACTCTCACCAAAAGTAATGTTTAAGATTCACAAATAAGATTTCCCAAATACCTACTGAGGTTTGACCATAAGCTGAAGAAAGCAGCGGTATAAATAACATTCCTCAATTTGTACAACCCACAACAGTACTGCCCACTCAATCCAGAGAGGATATTGCATCTCATTTAATTGAATAACTACATTGGTTATACATGCACCAGAGGATCTTCAGATCTTTTATATTCATGTTTTCACAGAAGTAGACAATGATTTTCAGATAGCTATCAAACGATTTGCTTCAATGAAAGCCAATCCCCAGACCTGCTAATAGCGAATGTTTACCAAGGTGGTCAATGAATGCAAAGCTCCTTGAGGTGCCACATAAAGCTCCCTATCACTCTTATCCCTAATCTCCATTTACAGGGTAATCCAAAGTAAGTGGATTAATTGTGCTGATTGATGTGACGCAATATAACTCCGTAGCTTGGGAATATTTTCAAGCAAAAAGACAAAGAGGGTCTCTGTACAAAGACACACTCCTCGTTACTAAAGAGTCACCAATAAATCAGCACATCCTGCTGGGCACTAGATCAACAGGACATACTAAAGGAAAACTTCTAAAGGCAAGATAAGAAACTTTCCGAATTAGATGCATGCAAAAGTAAATCAGAACGTAGCTCTGCAAGAAGGCTCAGCTTCACACAAGATTCACACCATTGTAATGGGGAAAACAAAGTCTTCATCAGCATAACCATTTTAACTTTCGTTCATACAAATACTGCTAGAGGTGGACTCTGAAGGCAGCACAAAGTAACATCATGCCCAAAGTCAATCTTCAAGCTTACTCTCTACACACTAGCATTCATTCAGCAATACATTTGCCATATGATGATCAAGTTATTAGGAGTCAAGCCGTACATTCTGAGCCTCCTGTCTATATTCTGAGCCGTACATTCTGAGCCTCCTCCCAGTCTATACTGGGGCTATCTGAAAGGCACAACACAGCATAACTGGACAAGTTGGCTGCATTGCCGAGATACAGAAAGAACAACTGTGCTCCGACACATCTGTCCCTTCCAATCCAGATAGGCAGTTTTCTTTTGCTGAGTGCACTCGATAGAGTTGCCAGCCACACCTACCATGTAGACTACTTGGTTGGTGACATATTCTTGCCATCACCTGCAGAAATGCCCTGATTCCCCAACAGCACTTGCAGAATTTGACTGTAGTTGACAGTAGACTGTAACATCCAATGGAGTTGTGCGAAGTGCCTGAATGCCTAAGGATTTCTGTCATGTGTCAGTGCCATCTATGTTAAGGGATCCATTAGGAGTGCAATGATCTAAAGAAAGGTCAGCTGTCATAACTGATGCCAGAAGTGTCACCTTCACTTAAGACAATTTTGCAGCAAAATCCCTAGCTAACTAGATGGTGCTGATATCCTTGTCTTAAGGCCAATGACACGTCAATAGATTGGCACACATGTAAAGATGTTTACTGTTGCATTGCAAGAGCTCAGCCTTTTGTGGATGGGTCTCAAAGCCCAACAGCAGTGTCACCATCCCTGATACTTCCTTTCCCAAGTATTGATGGTCTTTTGACTGAATAGGAGCTGGATGCTAACACAGCTGTGCAGCTGAACATGGTAAAGCATCACAGGAAAAATTACAAGTTTTAGATAAAAGATAGAGTTTATTTCTCTAGGTCTTTTGTTAAATTTCCTAAAAGAAGCAATAGTTTTGCCCACAATCAGAACAGAGAAACAGAATGCAATATTGCAATAAAGTAAATCAGAAATAACAGCAAAAAAGTTAGCTGAGTTACAGCATGGAAAACAGGATTAGAGGCAAGGCAGAATCACCATGCCGGAATTACTGTTCTGATGGATGAACTTGTATGCTTAAGGTAATCCGATTCAGCCTGAAGCTGCTGCTTTGAGACTATGACTCCAATGAAAACTGTTCTGAGGCGTGGAAAGCATTAATGCACAGTTGATACAGAGTCAAGGGGTTAATGGCAACACACAAGTACAGTGTTAAATGGGAAGGGTTAAATTCCAGCTATCAGTGAAAAAATTGCAACTAATCTCAGCAAGACTGACATGACTAAAGTGGCATCTATCACACTATTATAGGCAGTAACTATCACCCTATTAACTATTACACATTTTAAAATACAGTGTTTCATAGTTACTATTTAACTTTTTTTTTCAATTCTAGTATTTTTGAATAATTAAACTCTCTTCAGTAGAGGTGAGGTTTGAGTCTGGCTCCTATTTTATTTGGATTACTCAGATATAACATGTGCAAAATTATTTGCATCGGTCCTCTATTTGAGTAACAGTGAAATAAAGACTTAAATAAGCTACTTTAACCACAATAACATCTATTATATAATCACAGAATGCCAATCGTTTAAACTACCTGTGTAAATCATGAAGTTAAATTCAAAACCTGGGTGCCTCATCAGAATGGGCCATGTCTCCATCAAACTGTGCTCCGTATTTTATACTAGAGACTGAATATGGTTTAATCTTGTCCAAACAGCCTTATTACAGCATATTACAGCCAGGTGACCTTGGCACACAGTTGAGAGATGGCATTAGCTATAATCATCCCCAATATCTGTCTGAATAACATGAAGACTCAGAATTTCTTCCCAGGGTCATTGAAGTAAGAAGGAAATGTGTATTTTATCAGCAACAACACAGAAGAGGGAAGAAGGAATTCAAGAGACAAAAAGCTGATTCCCAGACACAGGAAAGACAAACTGCAAAAACTGAAGTTCTGGGTGGAACAAGGGTACAGAAACAATACTTGGACCCAAAGGATAGCCTGGCTAGGCCAAGATGAGAGCAAAAGAAATTCTGACCTATTTTGTCCAAAGAAAATATCTGTTTCTAAATGTAAGCCTCCATCAGATTTTACCAAACAATTCCAACGCAATCACAGCAAAACCTGTGATCTGGGCAGCCATTCATGGGATCCTGGGAGGCTGGAATTGTACTCAAAACTATGCAATTGAAAAAGGATAAGGGGATGTTCCAGCAAAATTCAGAAGTCTGGGAAAACTAGACTGCTTGTTCCTACTAAGCTTAGCAACAGAAGTCTGACTGATTGAGCCAGAGCTTAAGCCTATGCTAAGAAATAAAACCAAGTCTCTCAGACCTGAAGAAAATAAACATAGAGGTAAAAATCTTTTGTTTCTCAGTTTCTAGCAGTTTTCCTTCACAGTAGTGAAACTGAGGAACAGTATACTTTTATGTAGCCACTTCTGTTCATCAATCAACTCATTCAGAATCAACCTGTCACACACATACAGCTCTTACCCATCAGAAAAACTATAGCACAGAAACTTAGAAGTGACTTGATGATTTTGGTCACTGAAAATACTTTTCAGATTTCATGAAACAGAATAAGAAGCATTTTATGGAAATTTAGGTTTCATTAAGTCTATATGAGCATTTCAAACAAATTTAAGTAGAAATTGGCAATTCTTACTGAATTCTGTAATGCCTTTTCAAAAGGAAAATTCCAGTGGAAGAAATCAATATTTCTGAAGGTGCATCATTAAGGACTTGAAAGTATACACTTCTATTCATAAATGATTTGGGAGAGGAAATGAGTCAAAAAAGACAAAGTCTGCAGGTGATACCAAATCATTCAGAATAATCAAATCCAAAACAGACCATGACTTATTGCAAAAGGAATTTCCAATACGAGACAGCTAGTTGATAAAAATGGTAGATGAAATGCAGTATCAATAAAGTAATGCACAGTGGAAATAATGTCTACTATACACATACTCTGATCAGCTCTGCATTAGCTTCTGCCATTCAGACATAGCAGAGAGGAGTCACTGGCTAGCTCTTCACAAGAATCAGCTCAGTTCAGTCAAATAGTTAGAAGAATATGAGAAATTATTAAGACAAGGGTTTTGTTTGTTTTTAAGTCATTGTTAATGTTTTTGCATTAAAAAAAAAGCAGACTTACTCCACAAACCTATTTACACTGCAAGTATGACACCTGAAAAAGATCATAGTAAAATTAGGAAGCATATCCAGAAAGGCAAAATGGTAACTGGAAATATGAAACCATTTCCATGTGAAAAGAAACCTCTTTCTTCAGTTTAGAAAAAAAGCTAATACAGAGAAGCATATCAAATCCTGACAGGTGGGTGAGGGGGATCAGAGCCTGTGTTTCATCTTTTTTTCACAATATAAGAATCATAGGACACCAAACCAACTCATCATGCAGATGATTTAGAAAATGAGAGGAAGAACAGCTTCCTCTCTGGAAACGATGCCATAGTGCAACTCATCCATAGGACCTGGGTGAAGCAAAAGAAAAAAAAGGATTCCAAGGAGATTTATGCACCTTTTCATAGGAAAGGTCTAATAGGACCAATAAACCCCAACCATTCAAATATCTAAGCCTGGGTAGACAAAAATTGGAGAATGAGGATCACTCTATGTATGTCCTGCTACCTGCATTCCCTTCCTAAGCAACCATCTTTGTCATTATTATTCCTTTTAATGATGGAGAGAGACTCTGGGACCACAAGGTCTTTTTCCCATTTAGGTACAGCCAGGCTCAGAATGAGAGAAACTTTTAAGTCTGTGAAACATGAGATGTGGAAACCTGTTAGTGGTCTCGCAGTTCAAAGGCATGGGGAAGTCTGTTCTGAGTTGAGTGGTAGGTGCTGGTGCTTGACATTTCTGAAATAAAACCATTATTTCTCCATTGCCTCCAAAGCAGAGACTTTTTCTGGGAGACAGGGAAAGAAGAGAATACTTTGTCTTTTCAACTCTTTAGAGATAGCTATTCTAATACTTTTGAGGTTACTGGAAGTGGAAAACCAAATTTCATTCTTGATTGATTTTTTTCAGTAGATGGAAATGCTCATTTAATTGTTTTGTAGTATTTGACCTTTCTATTTCATTTGGTAAGTCCTCATGATGATGAAACAGCATTCATGGTATTCACGCAGGGTAACTTTAGGAGGGTAAAGCATGAATGCTGATTTTTCTACAAGGCTCTGCTGCTATGGACATCCCAGGAATGAAATCAAAGAGGGAAAAAAAAAAGTTTCAGCTTTTGATTCTTGTAGGTATTGATTAAATCATGTTTCCTTGTAGCCTATGATTAGTGTTGGAAGGGAGTGTCTATAGACATGTGGGTACAGGACATCTATCGAAATCCACCTGTTGAAACACAGCAGAGCTGCTAAAGCTGAATATGAGGGTGGAAAAACCCTCAAAATAGCTATTTCCTGGCAAATTTTTACAAAATCCTTCAAGTCATACAAATACTATCAACAAGCATGTTTTTTCTGGGAGACAAGGAGAGAGGAGAACAACAAACTATTTAAGCATGTTGGGCCCATGAAGTACTTTTCAGCTTGGAAAGAAAAAAGTAAAGCACTGACCATTCCAGTCTCATGTGACTTGAGACAATTTCCTTCTTAGCCATCTCATAGCCTTTTTGTACCTCAGAGTGGTGGATTTTTGAGCCTAATGATACACTGATAACCTAAATTTTGAACCTAAAAATCTGCTGAAAAAAAATCAATTTGATGCATTAGCAAAGAACCCTTTTTGCTGCCTCTGCTACAGACAAAAACAAAGAGGTTGCAGTTATTGGCAATTTCACCATACCTTTCTGCAAAAGGTCAGAAACATCACTCTTCAGAGCTAGCTTGCAGAACCACTTCTCTGGACTCTTGACTGAACAAACAGTCATTTCTATTTCACAATTAAGGGAGAAAAAAGTAGATTCCTCATTGGAAGAGTCACTGAGCAGGTAACAGATCCCTGAAGACCTATGTGCCATAGCCTGCTTTAATGATAATACTTTCCCCATATGCAAGAAAAGAAGAGGCCTGGAGAATAAGGCTGAGTGTATGCAGTGATCTCTGTAACTGTAGGTCTTGCCCTCATTCCTTTTTCTAAAATGATTTAAGTTTCCTTTTGCTACACGTCTTCTAAATCCTTCTAGTTTTTCTTCTTTCTCCACTCACCTCCTCCACTCCTTAAAAAATTTACTGTGTCTGATGAGTTTGGAAGGAAAAAAAGAAAGGGAGAGAGAGCTCCTTAGGGATCATTGTGCTCAACGAGCCCTTTAAACCATCACAAACCCTATTTAGAAAGCCCCATAAGCTCTCATTAAATTTTTGTTGTAAGCATTCATCTTTATCTATGATCTTCTTCATTTCAACCAGACAGAATGCTAGTGGAGAAACAAGCAATTGCTGATTTTATTGGCACCCACATTTAAACTCCTTTTGATCACTCTCTGTTAATATAGAGCCACCATATACTAATGTGACATCTAAGGTTAAATCTTCCTAATTCCCTTTTTTCTCTCCTATTTAGTTAATCATTTCTTTTTGAAGATCATACACAGCAGAAGGACAATTGTGATGCAGAAGTTTGGTGGAATCAGGCAGTCCAGGGGGAAATTCCCTTCTTCACTTTTAAAATTAAAAAAAAAAAAAAAGAGAAATCTTACCAGCACAGGCCAATGCAAAGCAGATATTACATACCTTGACTTTTCTTGTACCTTTCAACACCAAGTCCCCAGATAGACTTACTTTAACCAAGAATGAGCAGCAAAACAGATTCAGTGATGTACTTGCCTTGCCTGCAGATACCATGATACCTTAAATCTTAGTGTTGCTGTGTTTGCAGGACTTCCTTGTACATAGACCACTGCAAACTCAGACCCCCAGGGCATTTCTTCCTGTACTGAAGGGAATATCTTGCAGAGCTGTGCTATCTGAGAAGAACATGCTAACGGTTTGGATTGGATGAAGTCCCTTGGTGCTGGTTAATTCAACTGGAATAGACAGGAAAAGAACCTGAAATAAATGCTTCCCTTGCTCAAAAAAATTAACTATATTGCTAGGTACTAGGAATGTAGTAAGGGTTGAGAAAGTGTAAACAAAGATTGTCTGGTGGCTACTATTCCTACAGGAATTGTTTCTGTTGTAGTGGAGCAGGTCAGAACAAAGTGACAGAGCACTTCAGGGGCAGAATCACAGAGCCTAGCAAAAGAAAAATAAAATTAAAAAGAGATTTGAGTCCTCCCCTACAGAAATACGTGACATCTTTCATAATGAGTTATTTGCCCTTTGGCCAATTTCACCCAAGTTTTGCAGAGGCACAGGAACCTCATAAATATTAAGTTCCTTCAATGTTTGTGCAAATGTGTAAGTTGGTACTGAAAAGAGTTTCAAATTAGTGCAAATTAGTCTGCAAGAACACGGCAGCATTGTGCTAAGCACTAGGGAAGGCTTTGCAGAGAGAACTGGCAGGCGTCTATGATACAGCCCTCAGGCACCCTGCAGCGCAGGGCACCTCAGGTATTTTATACATATTCATACTACAGCAGAAATTAAACAAGTGGGAGAAATGTTTTAGTTGTATCTACTGTACTAGGAAGAAACTGCTTAAGTTTCTAAATACAAAAATATTCCTACTGCCTTCTGACTCTTATCTTTCTGCTTTATTTTCTACTATATCCACCTCTACACTTATCTGATCAATCCTGAACTGCCAGTCTGGTGGACATAATATTGTCTTCAGGGTGCATTCCTATCATAAGGCATCAGAGACTCATATATACAGAAACAAACTACCGAGAGATGCCATGTGCTTTAAAAACAATCCTCTCACACACACCATTGAATACTCAAGATATTAAAATGCCTCAAAAAAGAGTACTGGAAGTCAACTTCAATACATCTGACTCATTTGTTGATTTTAATTGAATGGCCTGTATCTTCAGGCAATTTCATTATTTTCCCAAGAGCAGGAAGTCTGAATGAAAGAGAAACCTTGTTAACATCTGAACATGATAAATCAATAATTTACAATTAAATTTAAGCTAATTTGCTTCCAATAAATCTCAAATATGCTTGGGCCTTCTAATACACACACCAGCACTAAACAGTTATGAGTTATTATATTTTTCTGGATCATCAACAGTTTAGGTAAAATGCTTTTAATTTTATGTAGAACTACAAAAATCCTCACACGTATACAAAAGACTGACTCAAGACCATGTGGTGGCATCAGCAAACAGCATCCAGCTTCTTATGCCTTCACAGCTACTCCAGAGTGTCAGGGCAAACATTTGAAAGAGCACCGCTCTTATTTTTAGTTCTGTTTAGGGTCATTGATTCTTCTTCAACCACAGAATTGATTTCCGCAATTTCATGTTACACAATTTATCTCACTGAATTCTGCAACCACTGAATGTAAAAGTACATTCCTCTTTTAAATAAAAGTGCTAACCTTTCTAGCACAGCACTGGAAAAAGCTGAATGTGGCCATGTTTCTCTGAAAGCACTGAAAGCAAAGGATGAAACAAATGCTTAATACTTATTCTAGCTCACCCTCTGTCAACAGGAAACAGCAGCCACTGTGGTACTCTGCTAATGAAGTGCTTAAGTTATTAGATTCCTCCAACTGCAAGAGAAAAGATGTTTGTATAGATCCCTGCTAGGCTACAAGAAAACTATTCCTTACCTCAGTGGAGCATAAAATACATACATTTCAGAACAGAACTCGGTGTTCTGCAGAAAGAACAAAAATAACATTGCTGAAGCATGGATAAAAAAACAGATCAGAGAAGGAAAAAAAGAAAATATCAAGCAGTCTCCCCCCAAAATTCAATAGAAGCAATCCCCACTGGAATTCCATCAAGATTAGGGACACAAGCTTACAACAAATCTATTGATTCTAATAAGAACAAGACTCTCCAAAAGCTCTCTTTCAAAAGACAAGATCCTCAAGAGAAAAGGAAGAGGGAATAACTAGAAAAAAAAAAAAAAAAGGCACAGTAGTTCCGTAGTACACAAGATCAGCATTCAATAAATACGTTGTGGCTGTGTGGAGACAACCTAGGAGATTGGATCACTCAGTACTTAAAATGCAGCCTCAAGATTTGCAAATATTGGCAAGTCTGAAAAAGTAATAGATCCAAAATTGTTCTCCCAGGATACCTCCACACCAGCACATCTGTCAGCCCAGCACATCCTAGATGTGTACGATTCTGTGTGCATTCACAGTAGAGTTTATCCTGCATAAGTGTAATGTGCATTTCACATAATTTCAAGATTCCCAGGAATCTGGGAATTCTAGAAGACTAGCAAATCTCTGCCCAAAACAGAAGGGCAGAAGATGCCTGCTCAGATGGTCACGTACCACCAAAATCAACACATCAGCAGGTGTGCAGCTCATTTGTAGGAAAGGATTGATTCCTTTAGAGTCTGGCTATTCATACAACATGTATATAGCTTCTAAGAGGATGCTTAAATCTATGCAAGAGGAACTTCTTGCATAGGTAAGAAATAAGCTCAGATCTGAGCCAACTGTGGTAGAGGTAGCACGAGACAGAGCTGGTATCAGCATACTGATAATGGAGATGTCACCGAAACTTGTCCCAACACCCTAATTTACTTCACATGAGGTATCCTTCACTGTACTAACTTCACTGAAGTTCTTCTGCCTAAGCTCCTCAACTTAGCTTACACTCTTGTTTAAGCAAGAAGCTTCCACAGGTTAATCAGCTCTGTAAGAATACTTCTTTTGCCGACTTTGAGAACTCACTACCTTAGTGAAAGAAAAGCAAATAAATTAAATTAAAGGTCAGAGAAAGTTGTGGCTAACTTGCAAAACTTCAAATACAGCTGAGCATTTGCAAAACCTTAATAAGAAGCTATCACCTTGCTATTTTGACAGCTCAGTTTAGCGAGTAAAACACTGACTACCCTGTAGCTCAGTAATGTAGACAGCAAAAGCTACATGATGAGCTCCTGCTTTTGGTGATTCAGCACAAGAGGCTCAGGAAAGTGCACAGCTTGCAGAACAGGAGGGAACCACCCCCTGCTCAACTGCTAAAAGTCACACAAGCAGCAGACAGTAGATCCCACTCCAATTCCTTCAAGTGAAGGTGGCCAAAAAAGTTAGGTTACATATGCAAAAGATCATGATGAAGAGTATTCTGCAGGGAAGGCCACTAATCTTTCATAGCTGAGAGCAAATATTTATCATTAAGCTGAAGAAAGCTATGAGCTCTCAAAACTAAAATCAAATACAATCAATCATTTTTTAAAGATGAGAAGAGCGAAAGATAGCAGATAGATTAGATTAGCTATCAGACGCTTGATTTGTCAAGTATTAAACAAAAAATATTGAGGAAAAATTCTGTTCCTTCTACCAACTAGAAGCTAAGTAAAAGTGGAAAAGACTTTGACTTTTTTTCCCCAGAAAAGAACAAGAATATTTGTCAAAAAATACCACATAGCAAGAAGCATTGAACAGCATTTTCTACTTGGATTTCCTGTTCCCTTACCAAGAGATCATTACATATAGAACAGCTTAAAGGACAATGGGTTCTTGTTTCTTTTTATCTACTGACAATTAGAGAGTGACATTTCAAATTCCAAGTAATTTGCCACCTGAGAAGTTTCCCATTTTTTCAGATTTAGTATTGAGAGAGTCTTCATTCCAAGTGCAGCACATTGAATACTCCCCCATCAAGTCAAATCAAACCAACTGACCTCATATCATTTTCCAAATATTTGTGATATTTTCATCACACTATCCCCAATAGGATTTTCACTGCAAGATTCATAACAACTGACTGAAAACTCTGGCAGTAGAGCAGTGATTACATGGCAATTACTCTACAAATATTATCCATAAATGCTCCATATTACAGGAAGCACTTCACTTATGCTGTGGTTGAGAAACTCAGGCAATATCAAATAATTTTCCCTAGTGACAGCTATATCTGCTGTTTAGCAGAAAACAGCTTTCTAGCTTTCTGAACAGAAAGCAGGAGCACTTAACTAAACTGCAGTAGAGGCTGTTCTAATCACTGTAAATCAAGCAGACTTTTTTTCCCCCCTCCTTCTTCCTAAATTTTTCTCAAAGGACCTGTGGGCTAAGTGAATTATGGAAGATGTCAGTCCAGGGATTATAGCAACATATTGTTTGAATTTCTGGGATCTATGTTCAGGTGTATAACAAGTGATACAAAGGTTAGAATAATATAGGAATGTTAAACCATTTGAGAAGCTATACCCATGTAAGCATTAATGCTGCTACAAAGTGTCTTGGAGAACCGATTTCAAATCAACTGCGTGGAGCAGTAAAAACAATCATCATGTTTGGGATACTATGCAGGAGCCGCACACCTGGCAAATTGCACTGCCATCCCCCTAGGCACTGAGAGTTTAGTTGGACCTTTCTTTGTACTGCAGTACAAACTTAAATTGAAGCTTTAGGAGACAGACTTAGCAGTATAAAATCCATGCCCACATCAAATACTATCAAGAGCTCATCTTCAACTAAGACTTTTAAAGATACATCCTACCTTCAGTTTTGCTCACAGAGACAAGACCTATTGAATCTTACAAAGCTGAATTTGGACAAACAAGAGACTTTCAGAGACTTCTTGGCAAAGTTTGGAAATTTAAAATGTGTAAAACAAACCTTAGTTTAGTTTACTAGTAACTCAGCATGGACCTAATTGAGTTAATTCACAACAGAGCACAAGCATGCCCAACTATCTCCTTAAATACCCAAAACATCTCCCATTGATTGAAACAGCCTTTTCAACACACTCTCTGAACTACCTCCAAGTTAACATTGTGCTTGGGTTTTTTTGGTTGTTTGGTTTTTGTTTTTAATTTTGTTTTGCTTTTACAATTCCAGGTGTAGCTCTCAAGCATTCCATGTGCCTTCGATATTTGTTTGCATTAGGAGAGCTGTCAAAGTCATAGTTTAAAAATATGGTAATCCTATGCAAATTGTATTAATAAACTGATCTGCTTGCCTCTAATATCTTCTTGGAAAATTGGCTGTTTTATTGCTGCTTGTCATATTACTGTAACACTAGAGAAGAAGATTTAAGGAGCCAAATATGCACCTGTGGCTATGTAGCACAGTACAGCAAATTTGCGTGTTAGTGTCAGCATGGCTCAGTAGAAGCCCTTCCAAGACTAACTTCAATTAATTTGAAAGAATAAAGCCACTTGGCATTCATTTTATGACACCAGTCTTCCTTCCTGCTTGCAACGAGTCTTCTCTGTTTACTGTCACTTTATTAGATTAAAAAGAGAGAGTCATGCAAAGAATTTCACAATTATGCATGAGGAGGGGGCTCTAAATCTGCATCTTCAAACTTGAACTGTTTCCAAAATGCTCAAGAGTTGCTTTCTATAACAGGAAGCCAAATAACTCAGGAAAACAGTAAATATATGCTTGAAGTGCAATTCCTTTCAGTATAGTGATTAAGATGTTTAAGTGATTTGTTCATTGGGATGGACATCCAATTAGAATACAAAAACCTGGGGAGTTGCTGATTTTGTTTTTAAGTGAAAATCACAACAAGGATTTTTTCCTTCTCCGTTTCACATAAAAATACAAATTTATTAGGTCTCATTTAAAGTTATTGAAGACTATCAAAAGAACATTATTCCAGCATTGATTCAAAACCATGGGGTGCACTATCAGCATAATTAAAATGAAACTATCTTGAGCTATTTTCCTATCTTGCTTCCATATTATTGTCAAATTGTACAGAATGTCTGTTTGTTGCAGAGGGAAAGTAATTAAGCACAGCACGTTGCAACAATGCAGATCATAAAGCCAGAGCTAGCTACATTACCAACACAGATACCAGCACAGGAAAACCTTATAAAAAGGATGTCAATTGTAATTGAAAATAATTAGACGATCCAGTTCACTTGGCTGACATCAGAGTCATTTGCACATGTTAGTGCTCTTTAGCTCTGAATGCTCCCAGTTCACCTGTGCTTTTAAAAATGCATGTTTTCAAAGGAAACTCTGGAACAACATTAAAGATCAGTTTGTATTACCTATGGCAGAAGGCCTGCACATTGATTGTAGTGTGACTGTCAATACCACCATTATTTAAGTTGCTACATACAGAAGAACAGGTCATACTGAAAGCATGTATTAAAAAAAAATAAATAAATAAACAATAAAAAATCCCATCCCACAGTCTAGCCCAGCAACTCTTGAAATCAATGCAGGGATTTCTTTTCTCATTAGCAGATGTGAAGCGAGATCCCTCCCTAGAAGAGTTCAGAAGCTCAAGCTCATCACTTAAAGTGGGAACTTTTTTATTATTATTATTTTTATATCTTTTAAAGTAGTAATTACACTGAGGTCCATTTAAGAAGCAGTTATGGGAGCTTCAGTAAGAAGCTGATGCCTGCCTCTCCAAAGCGCCTGAGCTATCTCCATTTCTCAGCAAGCTGCAACTTCATAACTCGGTAATTATGTAGACCATGATTCAGCAAAATCAAAACTCAACTCTCAGCAAAATCCCAAGTTGCACATCAGCAATATGGAAATAGCCAAGTCATGACTTCTAGGAGTGCTGAGTCGCACAGTAGTTTCAGCCTCTTAAAGAGCCTGTCACTTGCTAATCATCATTTCCCAAGACCTACAGCTGGACACACACGGGGTCATGCTTCTTCACTTCAAACCTTTCATAAGGGCTTTATCTCTCTCAAATTGCCACCACCAGCCACAACCACAACACACGTGCAAGTAAAATGCAAATTTAAGCACAAGAATAGGGCACAGAGGAGATTTTAAAGGACTATCCAAACCTCTTCTGCAATGCAAAAACAATGTGTCTAAAATAGGTGGTTTTGCTCGAAACATAACAAAGCTATCGAGAGAAATGCTGATGTGAAATAACTACTCTGGGATACCATCAAGTGAGGGTGTATGAGGGGAAAAAGAAGGGGAAAAAGGTTAAAATTTCAAATCAAGTTGTCTCTACAGCCTGGATTTGTGCTTCATATGGTCCGCACAAGTGCTGTTAGAGGAATTTTTTTTTTTTTTTTTTTTTTTTTTTTAAAGATTAAAGTGATGAGTCAAGGCTCACAGTTATTATGAGATGTTGAGTGATGAAGTTCAGAAATCCAGCCTCACACAACTTGTTTCAAGAGCACTGGCATGGCTGCTTCTCAAAGATGCTCCTACCGGTGCTCACAGGCCTGGCTCTCTCAGTGGCATTATCTGCTAGAGCATGTACTGCAGAAAGGGATGCACATGAGAGATCATTACCGTGTCCTTGACTAATTAAGTCAAGGCTGCTGACCTTTCCAAAGCCAGCTTATCAATCTGCAGTGCCCTCTTAAAACTGCAAATAGTGTTTATTGCTAAATAATTTAAAGTAGTTTGCTAAACAAATTGTCTTCACAATTTTATAAAATGAGCTCTCCCATAGTGACAGTTTTAACATCCCTTTGGGATCCCTTCAAACCAGCAGCCTTCTACAGTCATGCAAAGGTTAAAACAAGGTTAAGTCAGAGCATTTACATTCAATGAGATACCAAGCTAATTACAATATCCTCACCTGAAATTATGCATCAAATTTAAAGAGTGGCAGCCTTGCTGAATTGGTGTAGAAGCAGACTGGGAGGGGTAAACTCTTTTCTTTAAATCTGAGCTCCACAAAACCTCTCAGGACTTCCTTAACTTGAAAAGAGTTACAGATGTCCCTTTCAGTGAGCTAGCATGAACTCCCTTCTGCACTAGGCAGGACAAGCACTTCCAAATCTATTCCAACAGTCCTAAAGTCAGAGTTGAACTGCTGGGAACACAGATGCTCAGACATTTCATCATTTGGCACAGAAAGGAGTCAAAGTCATCAGGCACTTTAATGTGTTCTATGAATTTTATTAAGGGATAAAGAGGGTAGGACATAGAGTGTAGGAAAGGGAGGACCTTGGGGCCAGAGAGCCTGAATCAGGGCAGGAAGAAGGATCCAAAGTGAGTCCAAGAGGCAGCTCCAGGTCACAATAGAGATGGAAGAAGGAAAGCCACCATCCATCAGGGTGGTGAGAGCCACTGCCAGCTACCTGAGCCCAACCACGTCAATGAGTAACATTCTAGCTCTTCTTAAAGTACTGAAGAGCGCTTTGCTATAGGCTATAGGCACAGCAACTTGTCTGGAAGCAACACTAGTCCTGTGATAGCCCCAATGGGAAGGATCACAACTCCTTGCAATGGCTTAGGTTCAAGTGCCAGGTGAGCCAATTCCATTTTGTCACTCTCCAGACATTAAAAGATATTTACTATTGACCTTCAGGTTCAGCAAACTCCCAACCACTCAATCAGAGTCAAAGCACAAAGACCAGGACACCAAGGTCAGCAAAGCAGTAAGGTCAGGGTTTATATCCTCTCCAAGCTGTAAACTCAGTGCGCCCTTGGACAAGTTGCACATGCTTCTCTCATCTGTCACAGGCCAGGTTGCTGTACAAGTTCTAGTTCAGAAAGGAATAGTAGACAAACAAAAAACGAATTTAGCACCTCTTGAGAGATCGCTTATTCAGACATCCTGAACAGGGGCAGGGTGCTGCTATACTTTGCTGTTCTTCATTTCCTCAGAAGCAGTATTTCATCTGCTACAGACATCGAACCTTTCCGCTCCCAACCATTTACCTCTAAGCCCTGAGCTCAGGCCAACTGTGAGGTACCACACTGAAGCTCCTCAAAGTGAGACAGCTGCTTCAAATTAGATTATGCTAAATAGCATCTCTACAAAAATATGCCCCCAAACTCAGAGAAGTGTGAGGCATTTTTTTGTCTACTGGCAAACAGAACATTTGCTTTACTCAAGCATCTGAGTGTTTGTTCTAGTGTTTAAGAAAAGTGACCAATTTTATAGCTTCATTCTATTTATTTAATTTAAAAAATGAAAACAAAAACAATAAATACCTTTGATAACCTCTAATTTTTGGTGGGAAACAGTCAGTTATCGCCTAGCATTTTTTGTCACCATTGCTGCTACTTTATCAATGTAAATTCTATTGAGCTTTAAACAGATGATACATCCCCAGGCTTTGGCTGTGTTATCCATCAGACAAAATGCAGTTTGTTTTTCAATTATTTCTTACATCCTATCCATTTTTTTTCAGTCTTAGGAAGGAAGATACAAAGTACTCCTTCACTTTAACTTTTTTTTTTTTTTTTTGAGATGAAATTTTAGAATATTTTTAAGCAAAATAATTGTTCAATTTATGTTATAAAAATTACTGTAATCCTCATTCTTCCCTTCACTTAAGCTAAGACAGTCACTACATATGGCACAAACCTCTTGACATCCTATGAATACATGAAAATGTCTCAATTCGTGTACTCTGCGTACATGGAGTCATTGCATGGGTTCCTAGGGCGTTACACATACTGCACAATTTCAGTGTTTCTAAGCAAGTATTTCTATTTGGGCTCATAACTAATTTGTCACTGTTCTGTAAGCAATTTACCAAGAATATGTTAGCCACGATGGATAGAGAGGGCTGAAATTAGCCACATACTCCACCTAACAGTGCTTTATAGGAGAACATAGTAAAACTTAAAAAGTTGTAAGACTTGAGAATAAAGAAAGTTCTAAGGAATTTGTTTTATTTCAGATTGTGGTTTTTGATTCTGAACTTGAATCTAAATTTCTTGGAAATTTATAAGTTTATACAACCCTTTTTGTAAGTTTTAACATGTTTAGTATTGACACTCTAATTAAATCCGGTATTCCAGGATGGTTGAATCTGTCCAAGACCAAAAGTCTGCTTTCCACATTTAAAACCCTGCTTCAAATCAGCACTCAGCTCAAATCTGGCATGAGATGTGCACTGCAAATATCTCTATCTCCCAACAAGATTTTTTACTTGGTATAAATTCATATTCCTTGTTCTAGTGAAAGGGAAGCGCTCAAGCTATTCAGGCAATGGAAAATTCAGTCTTCTGTTCTGAATCAAACTCATCTGGGATTTGGACCCAGATGTGAAACAAGTACCAGAACTATCTGCCTTCTTCACTATTTTGAAGCAAGTCTGAGCACACAACAAGAAAGTGCAAGCTAAAATAAAGTACATAAAGACTAAGAATAAAATACCAGCATTGGTACCTACTGGACAGAGACTGTTGCCTATAGTTTAATGCACTTGGAATTATGCTAATATATATATATATATATATATATATATATATATATAAAAAAGTTAATACATAGTCACTTCAAAGAGCCAGTTGGGCTATTGTCTCCCAAGAGCTGCTGGAATTAAAACTATCAGAAAAAACCCTCAGGAAGGCTTTCAGGAAAAACTTTATGTTAAAATACCACAGGTCATGATGGTTTCCTTAGGAGGAACCTTGCAATTAGTAAAAACGTCCCCAAATCCTGTGTTTGTTTCTTGTTCATTTTTATCTGACCAAAGTGCAGAAAAGCAACACACACTTTCCATGGCTAATTGCCAAAAACATCAAGTAAAATGAATACTTAAGAACAAACTGCAAGCTAAATACCATTTGCAGAAGCCATTATCGAATACTTTCAAATAATAAAACAATTTCTAGACAGTAAGGATTAGTTTTTTTTTTCCCCCACTCTCATTCCCCCATAAAAAAATTCTAAAAAAAAAAACAGCTAAGAATTTAAATACCTCTACTTGGGGTCTTAAATCTTGCGTAGTCAAAACACATGGGTTCTCATACACACACACACACGATACTTTTTGCTTTCTATAGTCTTTTTCACCCTCTTGACTTCAATTCAAGTAATAACTCAAGCAATCACAGCTACTTTAGCTGTATTATCTCACTCATGTTATGTCCCCTTCTGTTAGCACAAGGCAGTGAAGAAAACCACGACATTACATAATCTTACACAGACTTGCTAAATGTAATGCACGTTGTCAGAGCATTTGAGCACTAGACTTTAAAGGGAACTAGTTACATTTGAGAATGCAGCTAGCAAGGAGCATGCCTTAACATGCATGACTTTATCCTTCTGTAGTCCCCCAGAAAACCAGCTCTTCATTGTCTGTATGAAATTTTTATGACTTACTTTCTTCTCATCTTCCCTATTCTCTTTTACTCTGACCAAAATCAAACACTACTTTTCCTGTTCTCAACCAGTCCATCATTATCTCATAAAAATGAGAGCAAGCTCCTCTCTCCCTTCACAGAATTTCTTTCACTTGGATACCTTAGGAAAAAGAAACTGTTCAAAAAGGCTTCTGTCAAGTCTCACTGCTTCCCAAATTGAGGCCGATCACTCAATAGCCCGAAAGGGCTGTTTAATTCATGGGGAGTAGATAAGACATGGTGAAGTCAGAGAAGAGAGATAGATATTAAACAGTTGCAGACCACTCTAGGCCAACCAGCACCTGCAATGTACAATCTCTGATGGTGATATTCAAATTACAGATAGCTGGGTGGAATAGGAAAGAGAAAAAAATACATCTTTAATGGTAAGCTTAACTACATATTTGTGGATCTTGTTAAAACCAGATGCCAAATAGATAAGCTACTATTGTAAGTTTCCAGACATCACTTTTGAAATAACATGGGACATTGCTTTGCAGACCAAATGTGTTTTACTCCTTACATGCAAACCCAGCAAAATCTTCTGGCCATGAACAAAAAAAAAGGTAATGGTGAGAAGCAATAATATCACATACCTTTTTACTTCACTATAGGGTATCGCATGCTTTGGTCTGAAACAATCCTGAGTTTACAGCACACACTCCGACTCCCGATTTTGACACCAACCCTCTGCTCCATCTGACTAGTTCTTCACACCTTGTGTCGATCTGCAATCTGTAAAGCAGAAATGGAAAAGGAGATTAAACAACAGCTCAGTTCTGAAATTGCTTAAAGTTGGAAGAACGTTCTGGAGAGAGAATGATGGATGATTACTTTCTATGCTCTTCTCCTTTTCCAAATGTAGAAAAGGGAGTAAATCTGTATCTGTACTGTTCTCACAAAAGTTTTTTCATTGTCAAAAGGAATTACATACATGTAAGGGCTTCAGGAGCTATCTCCTGTTCAATAGCTTTTCAATCAGATGAGTGATTTTGTACTGTAATCATCAGCCTGTAGTGATGTCAACCTATCTTGTATGGACAATGCTCTGAGATCAACAATTGTGGATGAAGATAATGTAAGACCAGCTCATAGAGCTGGGAATAGCACACACGTTCCTAGGCACAAAGACCTAAGACACAAACCAAGTTAAAAACAATTGGTCTCACTAGAGATCACCAAACCCAAAGAAAAAGGTAGTTGGGTAGCTGAGGAATAAAGGCATGATGTTACTAAAGGAAGTCTACCAAGGAAAGAGAACAAGAGGTAATTTATCATTCTCTAAAAATGGAGAGATTAGCAGAGTGAAGGAGAAAAGCAGTTGTGACTGACAGATATCCAGCTCCCTCACTATTAAGACTTTTGGCTCTTATGCATATGCCTCATCTTGTCAGTTCAGCAAGTTCACCCTTTTGGTGACAGCTCCTAATGACGCTATTCATTTAAAGAAAGAAAGAAGGGGAAAAAATGAAAAAGATCAGAAAATAGAAATAGCTATGCACTAGCACTCCAGTTAATGCCACTAGACTGACTGGCATCTATTCCCACCACATTCAGTACAGATAGGGGGTTGTTAGTGACTAGATGATGCAACGGCGATCCCTGTTTTGCTTTTGATTGCACTTGTGTGCAAATACCTAAAGCAAGTATTTGCAAGTGTTTTTCATATTGAAGTCTAGTTAAGAAAGCCCTCATATTACACTAAGTTTCTTCACACAATAGGACAAATTTGAAATAGTGAATATCATCTCTAATGAACAAGGCAAAATTAAGCTATCTAGTTGCATACACTTCACTGCATATATATACAAAATCATCCATCACTGCCTTAGGAAGGTTCATCTATAAATGTCACAACATAATAGGCTTTCAAATAGAGCAAGTCACCTTGAAAGTTTTTTTTATAGAATAAAATGTTATTTATATTTGTCTGCATCTCAGCAGTAATGTTAAAAGTGGCTAGGATATTTTTAAGAAGAATAGACAAGTTTGGATGCTCAGTAGGAGTCCTTTAAAGAGGCAAACAAATTTTCATGTGGTGCAATTCCCCAGTCTCCGTAATCTGAGTCAAGAAAGGCAACTCGGGTCACTCATCACCTTTGAAAAACCTAGCTGTTCATCACCAGTGTGCATTTCCATACAGAGAGAAAAAACTATAGCATAAAGAATATGCAAATAATGACAATAAATTTGGTCCTAGAATTTGTTTTTGAAGTTAGAAAACTATTATTGCCACAGCCTCTTTGCAGGCACCGTAAGAGATGATAATTTTCCCTTGTAATGGTCTTAACATAAAGTGTGCATCAAAAACTGCACACTCTTCATATCCATCCAGCTGTGTTGAGCAATAAACATGATAATTATGCAGATAAGGCTTAAATAAATTCCTATACCTAAGGGCAGCTGAATGCTTTTTTAAGCAAAACAGTAATTAACCCTCCATAGGGCTGAATGAGCAAAGACCTTTGCTCCTTTTCAAGGTAGAAGTTGCATCTTTGCACCTCCCGGGCATCTATCCGTCACTGATATGAACAGGTCAGCACACTTCAGAGAAAACAACTCCAGGGCTCTTCCTTGTGAGATTCCGAAAAAAACTCAAGAACATGAAGATCTTCTAGTTTCTATATCTTGACACTAGGACTTGAGGTTTGCTTCCAAAAAAATGTCAAAGGAACTACAAGTAAAGGAAGAAAAGGACATAAGCCAACAGTAAAATTGCTAGCTGAAAAACAAAGAGGAGGTGCAGGCTTGGCAGTTAAACAGGAGCCTTGCAGTAAACTAGGAAGCCCAAGAGCTCAGAAGTATGAAAAGACTACTGCAGTTTAATGAGTTATCACACAGGAGTTGATCTGCAGTTACTGCTCATATACACATGTGCTCTCAGCTCACAACAGATGAAAATGCATTTATCTTAACCTCTTTCATTAGGCTGAGGCTGATGGACTTTACACTGGATTTGTGACAAGCCAAGTATATGTATGAACGGTTAAGAAGCTCATGACCCAGTCTGACAGCAGCTCTGCTCTGATAGTGCAAGCAGGAGCAGCAACTTTCCTAGGCAGCCAAGAACCCTATAACAATACCTATATAGATCTCCTTGTCATCATTTTTGACAATTTCAGTTAAGCTTTTGTTGCCAACTACATATCTTTGCAGTAGGAAAATTCTTCGTGTTATTTGAACAAATGGAGCATAGAACTGAAGAGTTTTGTCAAGTCATATTGTCCCATAGCAGATAAAAGTAATAAATTCTATAAGCATTTATCTCTGCTTTTTATTTCATCATTCTTGGCCAAACTTTGAGCTGAGAGTACACATCAAAAATCAAGATCAACTCTGTTCATATAGTTACTACTTTAATGACAACACAAGAAACCCAGGAAAGATCATACTGGTTTATATGGACCTTATATGTCATCTTGTACCTGCCAGCCACCACCTACAGATGTGCAGGGACAAAGGTTCAAATCTAAAATGACCATTACTCTGGGAAGAGTGAGAAATCACAGAAACTTCTGCACTGGCTTACATACTACTGACCACATTTTCATTCCATGTTTCTCAAACACTTTCGGAAATCACACAGACTTTTAGTCCCTCACGCTCCCTGTCATACAGCCACACTCCATGTTGCAGTTACATACTGTGTAGAAAAAGTACTTCTAAGTTTTTCGTCTGCTGTGTTATGTGGTTGGAAGCATCCAATGTTCCCCAATTCCCTCACTGTGAAAACGAGTGAGTAACCATCCTTTTGCATTTCTACCCCACATACAGTATTACTGGTCTCTACTGGAGCCATTTTGCAGAGCTGCCTCACCGCAACTTTGCCCAGACAACAGAGAAGCTGTGCCAACAATGTGATGGATGGTAAGAGCTCTAAGCTGGAACTGTCCTTAAATCATCAGGAACAGGGAGTCACAGCTCACATCCCTGTGGCAGGGGCAAGAATTGACCTCAGCTTTGTACAATAGAAGAAATGAGCTAGATCTGGTGCTGCTACTGCAGTGAGAACGTACAGCTTCAGCCAAGCAGTGAAGGAGTAAGGATGACAGGATTAACAGTCTCCATATGGATGGATTTGATCATGTTACATCCAAGCTAGGATTTAAGTGTATGCTGAGTTTACCTCCACATGGTCTCCTGGTCAGACAATCATGGCAGAGCTGCTCTAATCTGCTGCTCTCACTTTGGTTTGCAACACCTCAGCAGCGCTGAATAGAGAAGGACAGACCTGAATAGAATATCCTTCTGGAATTTACAGGCTTACCTACAAAGCTTGAACACAGATGTAATCCTCCTCAATTCCAGAGGGACAAATTTAAAGCTGTATGGAAAACTTTCTAGTTCCCATTTCTTTTGTTGACTCTCTTTTAATAGCTTTTTCCTGCACCCTTCATCCCCGCAGTGACTTGATCTCTTCTAAGGGACTTTTCTGAAGCTATGCAACATCGTAAGGAACCTAAATCTCAGGACACTCAGCTCAGTTTCCTTTGAGAAGCCAAGGCATAACTGTTCTGATCTCTGCAGCAGACAGGTTGTCCTGAAGAATACCATGCTGAGACGAGTGAGATCTCTTCCAAATCCCTTTGTTAGAATTTGACGGTTCTGTCTCAGCCCACAGGGATGAATCAGACATCCCAGTAGGCTCCTAGGAGCATGAAGGGAAAAGTATCTCAGGTAGTCCATAAGCTCCTAGGCAGTCTATACCTGTAACCATCAAAAGAAGTATTACCTGCAAAAGAAGTATTTTGTCATAGTGTCATCTTTATTTATTTAACGCCTTAAGCAGGTGTCCTAAGGCTTGGAGCTTCTCCCTAGCCAGGTTTCCAAGTTTTCAAGGACTTTCTTCTCTTACCTATAACCTTCAAGAATTTAAACAACGTGCAAGAGAATTGAAGTACCAAAAAATACTATTGGCAGTCTTTTGTTAGCTTCCCAGCTTACATGGAAGAGCATCCTCCCTGTCTGGATTAGAATATTCCATATGCCCCTTTGAAGATATATTTAACAGTGGTAGGATGCTTGTGGACTTCCCTAGAAGAAAAGCTGAGATGACTCAATGAACTCAAAATGCTCTTCCAGAATTCCTTTCAAGATAGAGATGAGATGAAAGAATAACTTGAGATAGAAGAACTGAGACCCAGAGAATGTGCTGACAAGGTTTCATCTCCTGCTACATTGGGATCTTCAAACACTGCCTCACTTTGACAAGTAGTATTTTGAGCTCTTCTTATCGAAAAACTGGATACTGATAAAACTCGGGGTCTAGCTTAATGCCAGAAATTCCCTCCTTACTTTTGCATGCTCACTTTTCTCCTACATCTCTCTCAGGATTTTGGTACCCTGCTACAGACTCTACCAGCCATTCCTTCTGCTCGCACTGTTCCATAGGATTTCTTCAGTGCTTATTACAGCACTGAACAGCTTGCTTCTAAAGCCCTTCACTTATCAGTAATTTTCTGCATCAAGCTACAACCTGTACTCATCTCCCTGGACTTGGGCCATCCGTTAATGTCTCCCAGCAGCTCTGAGTCATACAGTTCCACCAGCTGAACCTCCTGGACACATCTCTCTCACTAGAGAGGCAGGTTAAGCTTGGAGTCGAGCGCAGTTGAACTCCAGCCCTTCCAAAAGGCTCAACTGCCCTGCACCAGATGGTATAGCACAACTTCACCCCAGCAGGAAAATGATATTTTCCTCTCATCAACTAAAATATCAATAAAATCTGCACATGTGTTCCATTTCCAAAACGAAAACTGAATTCACCTTTCACTTTGGAGATCAGGCTTTGCAATAGAACCAGACCAACTAAACCCTAAATAATACCACCCAATTTCCTTTGTGGTGTCACAAAAGGATTAAGCAAGGATAGTGCTAGATGGCTTTGCAGTTGATTCAAAATAGGAACAACTTCCTACTTGAAGAAGGAAATGTTACTATTTTACCTCCATTACTGTCACAACCTGAGGAATAAAAATTTTTGATAAGTAATATGGCTTATCGGGACTTCTAGTTTTCATTGAGGAAGTAGATTGTGTTCTGTTGCATTTTCTTGAGGGAGTTTAATTTGGAAGCTCTTAGCTTTAGTCATAATTATTTCCTACATTCTCAGAAGAGAGAGAGAAAAAAAAAAAAAAAGAGAGAAACACAATTACTCATGGTCTATACTCTGAATCTCAAACCGGTACCACTTAACAATTGTCATTTACTAGATTTAAGGTATTTTACAAAAACGAAATAGATATGTACAGACCAGTGTTTTGCACTTTTGGCATCCAGAAAGCGTTCACATTCCCATGTATTACAGCCATTTGTAGCACAACTTTAGGAGTCCCTGGTAAAGTGTGAAATGTGTTCATTACACATTTAAAAATAAATTTTACTCTCCGAAGTCAAAGCCAGAATTTACTTCAAATTAGTAACACAACAAAAAGCTGACTGTAGCAAAGGAAAGGCCTACCTAGTCCCCCTTGTTGCTCTTATTTATTTACAAGTGTTATTTACTGATAAGCAAAGCAATCAATGCATTACAATTACTCATATATTTTACATTGATTCACTAATTTTATTGTTGATAAAGAAGTTCATGTGCAAACAAAAAATAATAGTCCTGTATACACAAGTGAAAGTTGATAAGATCAGTAATATAATCTGCCAATTGAATTAATATAACCAGCCTGCTAATTACATGAAAAATACTTTAAAAAGAATTAATGCCCTATAATTAAACCTTGCTGTATGGCTATAGTGGTCTAAACGTGTCCTTTTATAGAATCTGCTCAATCTGCAAAGAAATATAACACAAAGATGGTTTGCACAGTTACCCATGATGTCTGGAGAAAGAGGGAGTTGGTCACAAAAAAAAGAATAAATGTTGGATATCTGGATTTACTTCCCTATACCACATTTTTTTTCTCCTCAATAATCCTTTACCTTAAAAAAAAAAAAAAAAAAAGAAGAAGAAAAAGAAAAAGAAAAAAGGACAATCTCGAATGCACTTTTACAATTAATTAGTTCTTTCCATTTGATCTCAGCCAAGTCATCAGATTACTTTGTTCCCGAGCTAACAACTTACTTTGAAAACTAAAAGTCTGCACAGGAATGAGCTGAAATCCTGAGACAAGTTTCACACTTACAGCCCTTGGTTTTCCTTTGGCCAGTTTTCACTATTTTCTTGACATTCTCCAACAGTAACACATCCCACCAATCTCTAAGCAGCAACTTCCATACCTCAATTTTTAGGGAGAAGGGCTGCAGGGAGGGAACGCTACAGCAGCCAGGAAAACAATTTGCAGTAAAACTTCTTTCCTGATGACCATATACTGCCCTATCATCTTCTAGCCTTTACATTACTCCACCCAGGAAGAAAACTATAATTGTCTCTTAGAGTGCGAGTAACCACACTAATGGAAATTAAAAAAATACTCCTGCCTTGACATGTCATCGCTTACCTACTATCTTGTGCAATGTAGGAACTCTATTTTATGTTAGCTGAGAGGAAGGTTTTCCCTGTGGCAGAGAGCCATCCTCTGGTGCCAGTTCTAGTATTTCCATAGCTCTCCTACCTCCCATTACAAACTCCAGCTCCCTGAGAAAATCTCGAGGCAAGTTCATCGCCTCTGTGTTACGGGACCATGTGCATGGGTGTTTTTCTCCGAGCTATATTTACTTGCACTGTACACACACACACAAAAAAAAAAAAAAAAAAAAAAAAAAAAAAAAAAAAAAAAAAAAGTTGT
>JAUBOD010001004.1:1794592-1876631 GCA_032353885.1 Nothura maculosa
ATCTAAGGTACGCAGTTGGGGCAATACCTTATAATATCAATAACATTACTAAAAAAAAAAAAAAAAAAAAAAAAAAAAAATCATTCTCAATGAATAAAATTTGCAAATATGTCTCATATATCAATGAGTACTGACCACTAAACAGAATCAATCCACATTTTAAACATTCACCCATTAAAATATCCCATGCTTTCCTACAAATGCAAAAATATACAGCCTAATATGCAAACTATGCTGCAGTTCTCTTTTCTAATTCTGCTTTCCTCTTCCTGCCTGCAAAGGACACTCAAATGCTGTGTGGCAGAAAGGACCTCCAGCAGAGGAGATGCGTCCATCTAGCCTTAATTTGTACTGCTTGTATCAGGAAGGTATTTCTAAGATTTAGTCTAGGAGATATAAATATAATCTCTCTGGAGTTAAGCTAAGATACCTTTGGGCCTGATGTTCTCATAGTTTGCTTGAGGAAGACAAATGTTTCATCCTTATCTATGTATTTCTTTCCTAATTAAAATGCATGGACTACTTTAAACAGTATTCACCCAAGAGGGCTTCAGCAGTGCTCTTTCAGCATTAAAAAATAGACAAAAAAAACAGTGGAAGGTTTTAAAGACGTCACATCCAGAAGCCATTCATTAATATTCCTTAAGAGTAATATCATCAAAGCAGAATATTAACACTACAAGTCTATCTACACAAAAGAATTGCCAATCTAAGCACATGACAAGTGATACCAGAAGAGGAGATAGATACAGAGAGCATACTTAGGATCCTGTTGGTTGCTGTGGATAGCTAAGTAATTCCAGGTCACCATTTGCTTTTTTCCCAAAGTATTCCTAATAACACACAGAAATGCCTGCAACAATGAGACAAAATTATCCAAATCAAACTGGGGAGGTTTGAAATGCAGGTAGTGATGATTCTCTTGTATTCTAAATTCAATTAGAAAGGTAGTCAATTAGCACCTTACTGATGAGGTGTACTTTTTGCAGGCTAAAGGATAAAACCGTATGTCTGAAGCCTCTCCATGCAAAAGATTTTACAAAGTCTAAAACAAACTGAAGCACAACAAATTCTTCTAAAATGCTTTGCTTATGAGGACCTCAGGTCAGCACAGAAAGATTAATTTTGAGTGTGGAACAGTAATTACAAACAGCTGAGTTTGATATTTCTGATCTTCTGTTTATCATACAAGTTGCCTTCATGGTGTTTTAAGATAATGCAACTTACTTTACCATTTGCAATATTCTAAAGATATGCATGGGATGAGGTAATTCAGTAGAGCTAACAAGCAGAAAATTAGGAAGTGCAGTAACTCATCCGCTTACTCTTTCAATTCCAGCAACTCTACAAAAGGGCGAGTGCCATGAAAAAGTTAGCACTCTTCCTTCACTCCAACTTTCAATATTATACCTTTTTTTCTGATAGGCAGATTAAGATGACAAGAGATTATCATATCAAGGCTACACATTGTAGCAGCAGAGGTGGAGACTAGAAAGCTGTTATTTTGGCACCCATTTCTGAACTGCTCTCTGTAAACAAAAACACTCCTAATTATTTTAGCAAATTGAGTTTTTAAAACTCAACCAGTTAGAATTTCTCCCACCTTTCAGAAATGGTCAGGCTTGAAAACAAGACACTAACTAGTTCTGAAAGGGTCAGCATTAAAGTCACAAGAGTGGGACATGGTTCTTGCTGGAAGATAAAAGCTTCTCAGATAGACATTTTGTACTTGTAAGGCTCTAAACGTGCAATAAGATAGCACCTTTATATTGTAGCTTCCTTGTGGCCTGTCCCTCAGACACTGAACAAACATTTTCATCCTGTTTCTAGAGTTAGCATTCTAAGAATATTTGGCAATCAGAGGGAATACAACTATATCCTAACACTCCACTCCAGTCTTCTGGCATGCTCTCCAGCTGAAAAGAAAGCAACCTTGAATAACCTTGGGATCCTGCAAATTTAAAGCAAAGCAATCAGCAACGAAAACTTCTGCCTGGAGAGGCAGAACCTATGCCATGTACAAACAAGAGAAGACTTGACATCTGAAAGGGCTTAACTTCAAAAAGAAAAAAAAAGTCCTTTTCTGCAACCAGAATTAACTGACAGTGTGTATGTAACCACTTCAGTTGTTTACCAAGTGACTAGAGCACGCAAATCAAGGATGTTCAATGTCTAAATGCTAATGCCTTCATAGACTATGCAAGCACAGACTTGCACCTACGAGAACTGGAAGACACTTCCTTTAAACTTTAACAAATGTGGTTGAGTAAAAGGAAAGAGAGCAAGGCAACATGAATATTTCAGGGTTTGTATCTTGAAAGCTTCAGAGCAGCTACACATCTGCAATTAAATTCAACAAGTCTCACATCTAAAACCCTGAGCAATATTTTCAAGAGCCCACAGTTCTGATGTCAGAGTATGACTTCAGAGTCAACTGCTTTCGTTTATCAAAAGCTGACAGAAGAGAACCAGAACAATCTGTTCTAGAATAGAAGCATAAGGCCGAAGAGCGGAAAGGAGAGGAAAAAAAGTCAAAGTCTATACCGACATAAAAATCTGTCCAGTAGAGCTTCCAAGGGACTACATTGACATTATCTATAACAGAAATTCCATTTTCTTTGGAGGAAACTAGATAAGAGGAACCTACACTGCCCCAGCTTTAATTAACATGATGATAAATCTCTCCTGCCACATGGGATTTATCTGAATGTCTGAACAAACAATTTTATTTACCTTTCAGAGAATCCAGATATCTTTGGATGAATCTACACTAGTGCTTAAAAGCAGATGAAGAACATAATTTTGAAGACATTTCCCTAGTTACCTCCACTTGCTGGGCTTTAGTTCCCATCACAGAATGAAGTTGGATCTTCTAACTTTGATTCAGGATAAAATGAGCCTAGAACATACAGTTGAGTTACTTAATGTCCTCCATTAACTCCTGGGCAGGTAGATCATGTGAACAAGTCACAGCCATCCAAAATAAAACCCTCTGACATGTGTGTAGCAGAGGGGCTGGACCTTCAGCAACATCTTGCTCTTTAAATCTAAATGCTAACGTAGACATAACCTTAACGGCCTCTCAAACTTAGTGGTGCACATAAATACAGCCATAAATAGTTCATTTTAAAGGCTGCTACAGACCAGGCAATCATCTTACTTTTGTATACGACACAGTATTTGTCTCTATTTTTTTCTTTGAAGATTATTTTTTCCAATAAATAGTTTTCAGTAAATTATGTTATTTTGTGACATGCCATGGCATTGTTTCTACATATCATTATTTCAGTTTATTATGTCACATCCCACCAGCTTATTACTGCTGTGTCAAAGCATCACATAGCAGAACAAAAAAGTCTCCTCTTTGTCATTACTTTATCCATCAGTGTCTATAAATACTTTATAGACACTATAGGGAGGGAGTGAGGAAGATGGGGCCAGCCTCTTTTCAGTGGTGACCACTGTCAGGAAAAGAGGAAATAGTCACCAACTGAAGCACCAAAAGTTCCACAGGAAGTTAAGGGAAAAAAAAATCCACAGTGAGGATGACAGCACTGGAACAAGTTCTTTAGAGAGGTCATGGAGTCTCCCTTCTCCGGAGATCTTCAAAACCTGCTTGGACACAATCCTCTGCCACATGCTCTAGGTGATCCTGCATGTGCTGGGGAGTTGGACTAGATGATCTCTAAAGGTCACTTACAACCTTAGCGATTCTCTGATTAAGGGCAACTGTTACTCTACGCAAATTGGAACATCAATATACTTTGAAAAGTGCCCAGACTACTGAAAACAGCAGCTCTTGAAATTAGTACACCAAATCTATCTATTTTCATGTTTCAAGTGCTAATCTGTACTATTCCAACATAAACAGAAGGTATTTTGTTCAAAGTGAAATTATAATTGTCTAACTAGACAAAAATAACGTGAGGATACAGTCATAGTTTTAGATACCTTTTACAAGCCAAGGTGACAAAGCCATTAAACGTTGTCAGAGAGGAAACCTTCAATGCAACTAGGATTTTAAGTTTGCATTTTCTGCATTCTCCAGTGCTTAAACAAAAAGCCACTCATCCTGGCTCAGCAATGGACCTGATGAAGAACAGAAAAAGAAAAAGCAAGGGAAAGAAACTGGTAAGATTCCAACATGCTGAGGAAATTGTTTAAATATTTCCAGCTTTTTCTCTACCAAATGCTCGAGTTGGGTTGAAGAAAGAACAATTAAGAAAATAAATTTCTTCTTAGATATTATTAAAAGGCTAATCAGTTCATGGTTTCCTTTGAAATCTTAGTCTTGAGCCTTAATTCAGAAGGAAGGAAAGATAGGCAAGATTGCTGCCCAGGAAAGAGAGAAATGGAGAACAATTGCTGAAATGAGATGCTAGGATGCACATGCAGGTAGTGTCCATATTCTTTTGAAAATCATGGGTGGCCGGATAAAGTCCTGCACTCCTTGATATTATTCCTTATGTTGTCTGTCAGAGTCTACAAGAATATGCAGACACTGAACACTGTAGACTATTCCCCTTTCACTTCTTGAGTGAATAAAATGTCAGAAGAGATCAAGTATATTGTACTGTGCTGCAGAGGTAATGGTTCTTGATCTGAAATGGCTTAAGAGTCACTGTGGAATATAAGCAGTGCAGATACTGCACAAAGCATATGCTGGCTGTAACTCTGATCCAAACAGCATGTGCTTCAGTGCTCATATACAACTTCTGGAGAATATTAGAGGCTTCAATGCAGCTGAAGGATAGAGGAGGGACAAACTTTCCATGCAATATCCAAGCAATAAGAGCACTTGTGACTGGAAGAAACACCAAAAGCGTGAGGCTGAAAAGAAAATCATCTCAAGTGGCTTCTCTTTAAAGGATGAAAACAGAGTGTGAATATAGAGCTCAAGTTTATCTTTTCTTCCCTTTTCCCCCTCCCCACTCTTTTCTTCATACCAAAGGTAGGCAAAGAATACAAGATGAGGAAAATCAAATTTACAACCCACAGTCTCCTCCCAACAGCTTCTCGAAAAGATTCAATTTTAGCTTTTCATAAAGTGCGTTGCAGAACTTTGATGGTAAGTTCACAAGGGCATAGAGATCACTTGCATAAGAAAACCAAACAGCAAAGAAAGCAAAAGGAAACTCAATGAAAGAGACTTGCACAAGAAAGTAGTGTGACAAATAGTGGAAGAGTAGATTTCATCAGCTTGACTTCTCTTTTTTCTCTTCCCTTCATTCAAGATCACAATATGGGCCAAGGACTCACTAAAAATAAGCGACTAAAAATTTATGGTTGCAGACTTTCTGGAGGAAATAACGGATTCACACCTTTCTGCTCCATAGACAGATTCAAGCCGAGAACTCCATGGTATCACCCACCATTAGGGATGCTTGGGCACTAGCTCTCTTTTGCCCAGTGGTTGGTGCACCCCATTGCATCCCAAGTATAGGCAGGCATTCTCAAATGGAGACACCTGCCAACCTGAGCCCTAACATGCCTGCAAAGCACTTAGAAACCTCATCAATGTTACTGGGAATTTCCCAAGAAATTTTGTACTGGGAAAAAAAAAAAAAAAAATCAAGTATTGCACTAGCTGAGCAGCAAGAGAGATAACCCTGCCTCTTTTTTATTTTCTTTTTTTTTTTTTAAATGAATTGGAGAAATACTGATTAAAAGCCAGTTTTACACACCAGCTTAAAATAACCTGGTTTGGACTTTTTGCTCAGCAGACAGAAATACTACCTTTGAAGATAAGCATTCATGCATAAAATTACTAATAGAGACCATCTATGTGACAAATGTCTGTTTCTTAATAATTTATATCACTCGATCTATTTTCAAAGGTTAGCCTTACATTAAAATTACAGTTCTGAATAGGTCAACCTGTTCCTTAAAGATAAGTTACTCCACCTCTTCACGTTACAGCGTCGTGTTTTGATAACGACATTTTATTGGCATGCTCTCCTCTCCCTTCTCATGAGCAGCATAGCAAAGTATTATCATGACCTACATTGCCCATACCTTCCTATAGTTCCATTTTGATTCTTTTTGATAATATAAAAATGTCCAATTAAGAATATTTTACCTGCTTTTAACAGAGTCTTAGGAAAGACTCAGCCCTCTAAGAAATAGGAAAAAAGGAATAAATAATAAAAGGACAACAGGTAGAACACTAAACCCTAAGCTTTCCCATGCTGCGTAAGAACTAAAATGCCATATAGCCTATGCTATTAAATTTTTTATAATTAAAGGATAATTCTGTTCTCTTCTAGAGAGATAAAGCAATAAAATGATGATATTTAAAGAGGGAATGCCAGAGTAATGCTCATGCATTTAACAACTACTATGAAGACACATATTGCAAACACATTTATAACACAGAAGTTCCTACTGTTTTATGTACAGAAGCATTCTGTAGAGGTAATTTCTTATAACTGAAGTAGTCTGGATAGTTACTGGACTGCATCTTTTGTTTGTTCGTTTGTATATTTTTAACATCTGGTATAGTTACTTTGTTATGATGGTGAAGAAATGTCATTTCTCATATATCTTTGCAGAAAAGGCATTTCTGAATTAGTAGCAGTGAAAAGCTCCTCTCAGACTACAGAGGCATCTGTACAACAAATTAGCATATCAGTCTACAGTGGTAGGATAAAAAGCAAACCAACAAGAAAAAGAAATAACATTTGGATTCACAATTACAATTGATTACAGAGGTAAGCAAGGATAATGACATAACTACGGCTCTTTTATTTCTAACCTTGGGCAACAAATGATTCACAAAGAAACTCAGCAAGCTTCAAATAGTCCCAAAGGAGCCTGATGAAGGAAGACCAAGAGAAAAGACAAGGCAGTGGTGGGGAAATCACACACATCCTATTTTTTGCTGACCCAGGGAGCTCAGGAGAATCAAGAATGAGATAGCAGCTCAAAGCAGAACTGCCTAGGACAGGATAGTCTTTCACTCCATCAGTACATTTGAAATGTCAAATTTACTGCATTCATTATTATTTCCACATACATAGTTGTAACATCTACTTGATGCAGGGTTTGCAAAGCGTAGAGAAGCCTCTACTGTATCGTGTCTTCTCCACAAGTCAGGCTGAGCCAAATGAGAAGTGTTAAATTAATTGAAATATATTACCCCAAATCACCTTTCCCAGCAGTAAACTAATTCAATACTTCCTTAAGTTCAGCTATTCTGGCAAACTATGGGTTATATCTCATCCTTTCTCAGTCCAACATTTAGGCCCCTTGTTGACATAGATGTCTGAAGCAGCTACAGGAAAATACACAATAGAACAACAAAAACACAATAGAACAAGGAGGAAAGAAATTCAAATACTACATATTATATCTAGCATGTGCTAGTGCCGCTTCTTGCTATTAAATTCTGGAAAAATCTGACAAGATCAGTTCCAAAGTCTGCAATTCTGCCAAGGTCAGGTAGGATCCCAATCCTCAGCCAGCAATCCTGTTTCTTGGATCTGGAGCTGCTTCTCATTCCCTCTGCTTGGGGCCTCTTTGGCTTTCCCTTTGCCATGGCTCTTGCTGGGTGATTACATGCATTTGTTCCCTTGTTCTGTGATCAACCGGAGGCCACACAGCAGGATCATTATTGCCTTAATACACAGCAAATCAAATCAGTTCTAGTGCTCTAACCAGCAGGGCCAAGGCACCAAGATGCCAGTGTTGTCTGTATGCACCCCGAGCCAATTACATGGTCCTGCCAAACTGGGTTTGCTCCCAGCTGTTAATTCTTATATTGCTGGCAAAAAAAAAAAAAAAAAAAAAAAAAGTTCCAAGTTTCTTGTCTGATTTACTATAATTAGACTTTGTGATGCTTTTTTGTTTTCTTAGCAATTATCCTTTAATGTCTGGAGTTCTGGACACTGCTCTGTGCAGTCTTCTGCTTCTCCAGTTGCCTTATTTTGATGCAGATGCAAATACAAACCATGCTATCCTTACAGGAAAGAGGACACGGGTTAACTGAAGCAATCACTGCAGTAATCAGTTCTTGGATGGTCTGGCAAGAAAGGTGGGAAATAAGCTGGAAAGTTGACCATGTAGCTACAAGGGTTTCTTCACTTTGGAATATCTACTTATAGTAGCTCCTATTTGACTGAATCACCATTACTTGGCTTGACTATCTATTTTCTGTTCACCATATTAAATAAGACACTCATCATCTAAGCAGCTCAGTGCTATTCCATTCTGTTCTTCAGAGCAGTTAGAAAAACAATCACACACCACAGTGCCATAATGCTTGTCAAATCCTGCCTGATTACACCCGCATGGATAATCCTTTCTGAAACAGACTCAGGCTGGAAGAGGTCCAGCCCTTACCATGAGACAAAAGAACTTACCAAATACTTCTACTCAATTCTATTAGCTTGTAGAAATACTGTGGGATCAGTAATACTCAGGGCAGGTAGTTAGTCCTCTTGAGACACTTCTGTAAAGGATGGATTTACAGAGAATTTGAGCAGAAGGAAAAAGGCTTTGTGCAAGGCTTCATTTTGGGTAGGCTGCCTCAGGACTCCAGTTTAATGACTTGTGAACACAAAGTTTCATCAGCTCACAGGTGAGCAATCCCCTTCTCTTTCTTTGCAGGAAAAGAGCAAAAAAGATACAGATTACTTCTGAGGAGAACTTCAGCAAAACTTCCCCAGCAGACAGTAAGGCCAATAGAAACCAATTGCCCCAAAGACACGTCGGTGAAAGCTGCTTTCCCTGAAGTTTCACCAGGACATGATGTACTACACCATACAATATCCTGTTGCTGAACTACCTTACCAAAGACAGAATTCAGGTTCAAACATATTATTCTCTACGTAAAAAAGTCAAAATATGCAGAGTACCAAAAATACTCTGAGGAAATGCTAAGCATTAGATTTTAATTATACATAAGATAGGAAGGGTTATAGTATTTTGACTACATGTATTTCTGCTTCATTTTTTTTTCCAACGTCCAAATAAGCCCCTCAGTTATCATCCAGCTCAAAGTTAATCAGTGACTTCATTCATAATACTTATTTTAGCTGTTGCACTTAAGAGCTCCAGGTCTATCTCTGTTAAATTTGCAGTTATCCCAAGCAGAGAACTTTATGGATATCAATCCAAGGGATCCTCAAAACCCTCAGACAACCAGTGTACCTCATACCACAATGCTTTTATTTCTGAGTGTACTTCATTTTATTGCTGTCCATCCCATACAAGGTGCTGAGGGGGAAAAAAAAAAGCCAATTTCATATGCACAATCTGTTTGTTTCTCTGAGGCAATTTGATGTGACTATCTCAGTCATTTCTCCTTCAGATGGCCCCTTTCCACAGATGACTGGCCATCCAAAACACCAGAGAGATTTTCAGCCTCCTTGATCTAAAGGAGGTGGATGAGAAAAGACATGATGCAGGCAAATGCCACATTTGTGTCACTGGCTGAAACACTGCTGCCAGGATACATTATTCAGCATCTAGCAGATCTAGTGATATAACCCTGAGCTGAACTCTCTCCTCAAGAGAGTTCGGCCATCCGTGGTTTTCCCACAGTAGATAGGCAGATTTATTCCTGCAGCACTGGAATAGGAAAAAAGGGTAGCTATCCCACAGGCCCATACAATCTCTGAAAACCTTTGATTTGTGCACTAGCAGAATACAATGGAAAAACTGATATCTTGTCCTACTAACATATCATCAACAGTAAATATCTGACACTAACACAGGACAAAGCAGAAGCAACATCACCTTCAAATCTAGCATTGCAGGGTGTCATCATCTGAAGCTGGAAAGAGCCCTGGGAGAGCCACAGCCATGAGTGGCCCTCCCCTAGGCCCTGAATTTGGAAATACAGATATACTAGGATGAGTGTCTTACCACCCACAGCCTCACCTCCTGTTATACCGAGAGAAAAGCTACCGGCAGGTTCTATATTCGTTATTGTTCTTAACTGTCTTCAAGCTAGAATTCATTTTAGGAGTAATGGGAAGGAAAATTGAGTTAGATTTTCTTAAAGAGTTTTGCTAATGAATTTATTCATGAAAGACTACAAGACCCGAGTTTTCCATCAAACACCAACACAGAATTTGTTAACCAATATTCAACCGCGATCTTTATTACAAGAGTAAAGACACTACTAGTTTCTCCTTGCTTCATAATTCTTTGTGCATCTTGTAGCCTTGTGCTGCCCCCAGAGAGCTTCAATAGGAAACAGAAAGTGCCGTTTGTTTTAAGGGATGCAAGCAAAGAGGTCCCCTCCTCTCAATAGCCCCCAGGAAAACCCGTAGATGTTCCAGAGGTGAATCTACATATACAGCCTATACAGAAGCAATGAAGATTGCAAGGAGCAGCTGCAGCAAGCAAGAGGACTTAGAAGAGAGTTTAAGTGACCTCTTCACTGCGTAATGTCAGCTTCTGAGATGTAGGAATTTAGCATCCTGTCACCTGGACAAGATTCAGGGAACCCACAGGGTGCTCCGGCAGCTGTGAATACCAGGGAAGCCAGAAAAGCCAAATAATAAGGAATATAATTTATCCTTGCATCAACCTAAAGGTTATAGAAGTAGCAGGAAGTTATGCCTGCAATTATGATCAGGAAAGCTGTCTCCTATTAAAACACAGAGTTAGAGATCAGACCTAAGTTACCCTTCCTACTGTCCTACTTATTCACTGTCTGATCAGACTAGCTCATATGACACACACAGATGAGTAATGATAGCAATAATTAAAAAGATGCCCGATTTTCACATGTAGAGACCTTGACACTCTCCTGTGGTCCTGAGCATCTCCTGGAGTCAGGTAACACCTTATGATCCCTGCAGAAGTGATTTATCTTTCTTTCAGCAAACACACTGGATGCCTCACTTCTCCTTACTGCCTAGGGAGTGCAGCCCTTCATTCAAACCAAGGACTTATAGGGCACTGTGTGCTTTGATTCAGAGTCTGAGTCTCTAACTTTTTGAGGAAAAGGGTTCAGACAGATCAGGAACTTCAGGGAAGGTTGAATAGAGGTGAAGTTTCTCAAACTTTCTGCTTGTTTAAAGGAGATGGAGAGAATACACCAAACATGTAAGGTTTTTACCAATCCAAAGCATTATCTTCAAGCACAGCAAGTTGCTTTATTTGGCACAGGTAATACTCCCACGCTACTATCCACAGCCAGATGAGAAGTCCAAGCATTCTGTAGTTTTGTAATTCTGTCGGAGATGTGCATCTGGTAACAAAAATGTAATAGATAAAAATGCCACAGGACTGGAGAACCTGATGCCGTGGGTTAGTACCAAATGTCTATCTCATAGGAGAGAAAGAGTGATCTGAAGTACTGTGAAGGAGGATTGCTGGGATTGTATGTTAATAAGAAAACATGTTTTCCCAATCCTTGGGAAAGAAAAACAGCAGTAAACTCATTTTTTTCCCCATTCTCTCTACTGGAAGCTTTGACTCACTTGGAAACGGTAAGAAGTCATACTAAAAGTCTGCAGGCAGAGCTGGCAATCATTAACATTAAATAGGCTAGTTTTATCAAAGGATGACATTTCTGGGAATTTCCGAAGAAATTTATCTTTGACATCATGTACTAGAATCCAAGAACAAGAAAACCCAAGAATGACAGTGAGATTTTGGATAAGAAACATTGTTTTCAATTTTCAACATAAAATATCTTTGAATCCCTTTTCTCATTCATGTTCATTTTACTACTTTAGGCCTCTGTAGGAGCACTGGATGTCACAGGAGTCAAGATGTCACAGGAGGGAGAGCTTAGGATCTATTTCCTCCGTCTCCCTTTTCAACACAAAACCATCATAGAGTTATTTATTCTGTAAAACAATGCAAAGCTTGTAAATAACCGCAAGCATTTTGAACTTCATTCTCTGCTTTATGCTCTGCCAATTTGTTCCCTAATAACCTGGCCAACTCTTAGCATATTAATACATTTTATTACATATATTTATTCCACACATTTGCATAGAAAGTTGAGGCAATGCATGTGTTTATGGGCAAGTTTGGAAGCATTTCTCCAGAGGAAGATGCAACCTCCTCGCTCAGTCTCTCTAGGCTTAAAGGGGCAAAATGGAGCTGGGATCAGATCCTTCTGCCATTCCATGGGTGGCTTGGCAGCTCATTTATCTCTAAAATTAGGATGCTACAGCCTCCTCCTCTCTCCTTTTCATTGAGGAGTGAGCATTGTAGGCAAACAAGGATGACTAGTTTACCAGTCATCCAGTAAGGTACCTGTTGAAGAGTTACTGTTGACCTATCAACAAAAGTATGATCTCTTTCTTGCAAGCTATATGAAAATCAGCTAGTTAAATTTCTCCTAATCCTAGATAGCTGCCTCAGGTACTGCCAAATCAGGGCTTTACTAGTATTTTATTACCCCTGCGAACACACAGTTACAAATAACAGTAATTCAGTTTCTCAATGACAAACGAATATATTTTGATCACATATGAAAGGAAATATGCAAGGGGCAAACTGCCTCTGGGCTTAGTCAAAGTAAAGGAAAACTCTACCTACAATAACAATGCATAATCAGCTACTACACATGCAGATGAGCAAGTGTCATTACAGAGGTGACTTTCCATTCTCGAAGAGCACGTGTGCCCAAATCAGGTTGGTTTTTCCAGCACAATGCAGTTTACTCAAACGTATTCCTGTCTCTATAATCTCTCTTAACATCTACCATACTCAGACAAACTGCTAATATTTACCTCCCTATTGCATTGTTTTCAGATTGAAGTATTCTCCATTAAAAGATAATGTTCCCAGTTGCTCATAAGACCTGTTTTCATTAGATAAAAACAGGAAATGAAAGATACTATCTATTTCCCATGTAACTAATTCCTCCAGAGCTTATGGAGACTATTTGGTTCAAATCCTGACTCGTCCAAGCTCAAAGATACTACATACTCAGTATTAAAAAAAAAGAAAGAAAGAAAAGAAAAGGAGAGAGAGAGAGGAAAAAATACTCTAATATTCTCTCAAATGATTGAAACTGGTAATTAAAGAAGAAGGAAAAGAAAGACAAAAAGGAAAAAAGGGGAGTGGGGAAATTTTATGACTCCAGTAGAGTTAACAGCCCTGTTATTTTCAGGACTGTGCCTTCTGCTGTATTTCTTCCCAGCATGAGCAATGCTCAGCACTTTTTTTTCCTCCCCTTTTAGAAAATGGGAACACTCACAAACTAAAGGAGAATCCTGCACAATAATGCATGGCAGATTTTGCTCACAGTTTGTCAAGGCGAGTCAAGCAAAAGATTTTATTAGTATTGTTTTATTTCCAGTTAAGTTCCATAAAATCAATCTCTGGGAAGTTCTAGTAGCTGATGTCTGCATTTGCAGGCTAATGCAGCAAGTGGCCATAGCTTGAAATAGATAGCTGTAAAAGGAGATAGAAGCAATGCAAATTCAACTGAATAAGAAAATTATATCCCGAATCGTGTGACTGTAAAAACAGGAAAGGCACAGCAAGTGAGACTGAGAAATCTCTTCTTAAAACATGGCCTGAAAATGTGAAGAAGTCAGGTACACCGACAATATATCCTAGGAAAAGCACAGGTCGTCTTTCTAGGAAGTTCTTGCATGCTTTTATAACATAATTTGTATCCAGAGACAACATAAGCTCCAAACTATATAAAAATGCATATGCATGCATACCTCAATAATTGCATATAAAAAATTAAGTTTCTAATTTTTACATAAGTCTGTTTTTTGAAATGTTGAAAAAATCAGGTCCTTTCAAGTCTCCAGGTACAATTTATTATGTATTCCACAAATTCACTCATTTACTTCAAATTGCATCTAAAAATCTTTTGCTTTCTTTGCAAATACAGCCGAGCTTCCAAATCTACTACAAGTTTCAGTGTAACCTCCCTGCTGAGTAGGCATCAGTACAAAGCGTTGATAACTCAACCTTTCCTTTTAAACATGAAACAGCCCTTTGAGTCAGGACCTGTGGGCTTTTTAATAGTTTAGATCCCATTTTAGCTACCGCCTAAAGCGCAACGCCTACAGCACAAATGAGAGGGCGAAAAATTAAGTCAGAGGCGCTCTGCTAACTCTAGCTGTACTTGTATTTCAAATAACTCTATTAAAACCCCAGGGGATGTGCAAATAAATTCAGCGATTCCCAGGACGCTCCATGACCACCACTGAGACATCCCAGCAAGATGGTGCCTGCAGCCTTCACGGCCCAGGGCAGGTGTTCAGTGAGGCTGCCTTGGACTTGTAGGCGTGCTCCAAAATGGAGTGAACAGTCTCTGTACATGTGCTGCATTTTGCACCCTGGGCAGAAAGGAACTCCCGTTCAACTACGCTCATTCCTAATAGTGAGAGAGGAGGATTATGACCATGTAGTTTCTGAGGATTCCCAGGCTGGGACACTCATTTTCCCTAATAGTAGTGCAAGTTGTAGGTAAAAAAACAAGCAGATATAATTTCTCAGCTACATTTAGATACTTACCCAGAGATATTTCTCTAAAGGTCCCTTCAGCTCTTGCTTTTATCGCCTTAGCCTGTCAGGTAGTTTGAGTGACATCTCAGTTCATTATGCATTTAAGTCACGTCCTCTCTACACTGCCCTTTCCCTTATCAGGAGTAATTTAGTTTTAAAAACAACTCAATTTATTCAGCTCCTCCCAGTTATATTGGCCTTCATTAGTTTTATTTATTTCTCTAGTATCTCTCCAGTACTGTATCATGCAGAATGATAAACTTTTTGTTTTAGCTCTTCCAATAGTAGCATATCAATCTCTCAACACTGTTGCATTTTCCAGTTCTGGAAACACCTTTATACACCTTCCCCCTGCCCCTTCCTCTCTCCTTTCTCTCCCTTCTCTTTCTCTTCATTTTTAGTGGCCTCAGGTTTTTAAAAGCAACTGGCAGAGGAAGAGGTAGCAGCAAATGCTTCCAGCACTTTGACAAAAGATAGGAAATGTTGATAATACTATTATTTCTGTGTATGCAGCTGTACTCCTAGAAGCCACAGAAAATAATGAGATAAATCCTATTTGCTGCATTAGTATATGCTAATTGACAAATGATTTTTTGTCAACAAACCAAAAGGTTCTCTATCTTTGGAGATGCACCTGGTACAAATTGTCTAGATGGCCTAAAAGTCATGTTCAGAGGTAACTGAGGCTGGGTACTTCCTACAGCGCTGGTACAGATGCTTTGCCATTGCAGCTAAGAAAGGAAAAGAAACCTTCTGGCTGAGCTTGCAATTGCTGGTCTAAGATTTTTGTTGTGTTGCTAGAAAAGGCTGCTACTGTGCAGGAAACCATTTCTTTCAAAGCTCTTCCACTAAATCCAAGTTCTGTTGGCCTTAACATGATAACTTCAAGTTTTTCAGTTGCTTAATTGCCCATGACAGTTTAAATTCTCAAGAAGAGGTAGAAAAATTTATCTTGGCCCTATGGTAAGCATTTTTTGTAAAGCTGGACAAAGTCAAGTCCTTGTGGCTACTGAGAAGCTTTGTCAGTGTATTTTCTTCTGCAACATTTAGCAGGATTAATTTTTCAACAACAGAAAACTGTCCTTACAAAATGAATCTATCCCTAATGACTCACAAATTGCAGAGGTGAGCAGAGAGCAATCTTTCACTACTAAAATTTTAACATTCCTTCAGGGAATTCACAAGAGATTGTTTTCCAGGTCAATTTGGGCCCCCAATCTGTCTCATCAATGGAGTCCCATCTCATAACAGATGACTGCATTAAAATTACCATGTTAATCAGGTCAGAAGAAACAAGATGATCTCTTTAAAAGTGACCACCACCAAGAACAACACTACAAATCTGCCTGGAGGTTTCAAACATAAGCCAGAAAGAAAGTTATCAGTATTACAGAAGAAAAATATTCTAACCAATCCTAGAGTATTATAAAGCCCCACTTTCCTCTTTTCATTAGTCAAGACCTTGTCATAGTATAAACTGATAAAGAGACCTCCGTTATATATCTAACGCACAAAAGAAAGGACAGCTAAGTGGCCAGTGGATATCTCTAAATATTTGCATTAAGTAGACAGTAGTTTCCAGCGGTTCCCGTTTTCTTGGGGAGCAAGGTAGGAGCAAAGCAAGAAAAGAAGCAAGAATGGATGTATTGGTTTGCCTGACACATGTTTATAGCAGACATAATGCAGAGCAGCCTGCATCTTCACTGCTACCATAGCAAAAAGTTTTGCAGAAATTTAAGTGAAAAAAACTGAGCAGCTTTTAGTCATCACAGACAAGACAAAGCACTCAGCTGGCAGTCTGCTTATGTCCCGTTAAAGCAAATATGCATCTTACAATAACAGAGTACCAAAAAGGCATATACACACACCTGTCCTTATAACATGACCTATTTACTTTTTCTGCAACATTCCAAAAAATTGGAAACTACCCCTGTCTGGACTATATCTGGGCGTATAATACAAAAATATTAAGCTTATACAAGCAACATGTCGAAGGAGTTGCCTAAAAGACAACAGCATCCTGAGGTTTTTACATGACAAAAAATGCAAAGCTGTGAATGCTGTTGAAAAATAATTAAATGAACAGTTTGCTTGGATCCCAACATCTCTCCATAAATGTACAATAAAATGAAGTAAGCAGCCTCACCTTAAGCTACTTTTAAGTTTCTAGCACTCTTAGGAAACAGTTTTTATTTGTTAATATTTATATTGCTGCATTGCATAGAGACTTTCATTGGGCTGACTAGCTTCCATGCAGTGATGTATGAAAGAAATAGTCCATGTTTAAACTGTTGGTAATTTTGAGTTATTTAGAGGTTATTCGCTCTACCAAGGAGGAGAAACTATAGTCTGAGCTAGTAGCTCTGCAGCAAGAAGAAATTCCTAGTTATATTAAGATGTTTCGTCTCCTCCGGTGCCATGTTGAAAGGACATGATTAAAAGGATGCTGTCAAAGTTTCTGCTCAAATATAAATCAAGAGCTGCCCAAAGAATTGCTAAAGGTAACACCAAGCTCTCTGGAATGAGGGACCTCAAGCTCTGCAGCTCAAGCAGATGTGTCCTGGTTCTAGAGGCATACCCTGATGCAGGCTGGGGAGCTGCAGAGCCCCATGTAAGAGCTCACAGCATGACTGCACACTGCATGCATCTCTATTTGCCTGCTAGCTAAGTCAACAGGCAGCTGGGAAATGCTTTTCTCCAGACTGAACAGAACGTAGCCATGCAAGTTCCTGCTAGCTGCCACTCCATTAACCACCTTTATTTCAGTCACTCTGTGCCACAATGGATTTTTTTTTTCCATTAAGCTCAGTGTACTCTACTCACCCCTAGGAAGTATAGCATGAGTTAATGTTTAGTAGAGGAACAATTAATCCACATTTCTGGAATTGCTCTAGAGCACTGAACAGCAAAGATCACGGCCACGTATACACAGTGATTTCCTAAAGCTCACAGCTCAGTCAGTTGCAGTAGTTTTTGTGGGTTTTGGCTGGGTTAATTCGTATTTGCAGTGCCTAATGTTCAGTTGCTTGGCTTCTAAAACTGCAGTCGTAAGCAGCAGGGGCCACATGGTAACTCGCCTTCATCTGCTATCATCTCTCTGCAACAACATTTTACAGTAAAACCTCAGGCATGTAAACATAGTGCTGTTAAATCAGAGATACTCCTTTGCTGGCTGTAAGCAAGGACTGCCAAGTCTCAGCTGAAAGTATCAGCCTTTGCTTCTTAGACTGCATGTCAGAACCAGAAAGATATATGTGCAAATGAAGAAGAAAGCCAAGGGGGATGATGTTAGGTAAGTGACTCATCCAACCAACAACCCTTTAGCCAAATAGAAAACCTCTCTGTGAAATGAATTCCCTTCTGGATTACTGTCTCTCAAAGAAAAAATAACGTAATAAATAATGTAAAATAACATAAATCTACCTAACATTTAAGCAAAGGGGTATTTCATTTGACAGATCAACGGTAATCACATTTGTCTACAGAGTTATACGGTCACTACTGAAGCTCCTGCTGAGCAAAGCAGGTGTATATTGAAAGGGACAGATATATAGCATAGCTAGAGGAGAATCACATTGGAAGAACACAAAAGATATTAAGAAGTCACCAAGGCAGAAGTGGCCCAAAAGGAACTAGCAGTTAGTTCACCTTCCCTTGCTAATTAGAGTTCCAGAAAATGCCTGCATTCTTCTGCATTTATTTTTAAATCAGCTTATAGATTATACAATCCAATTACACTTCAATAGAGATTTTCTGCCATAAGAGTATCAGTCTGTTTATAAAAATCACAGCAACTTGCTAAACCAAAGTTATAAACTTTGTACTATAGCAACACATGACACTTTGTGAACACCTTATCTGCTTGAAGCCTGTTAGGAACAGAGAGAGCACCATACTTCAAGAGAAGCACCAATATTTCCAGTCCATTTGAAGCCACTCCAGGGCTGGACCCTCGCCAGGGTGCTCAAGAGCTGACACTTGCACAAAACCACCCAATGTTTTGCTTCCACGTAGCTGGAAATGTCATAAGCCAAATATTTGCCACTGAATATTTAGTCTATCTTCTGAGCTAAAACCAAACAGGTCATCATGACTGGACACCATGACAGAAAGCTGACAGACACCGTGATTCATTTCTTTAAATTAGTTTGCATTTTTGGGGGTATAAATTTGCCTGTGTAGTGATGCACATTGTAGCATTATACACATGGGAAACATGTTTTTCCTTGAGGGAAGAGGAGGAATAGAGCAGAAGGAGCATACAGACTAGAAACATTGTTTTTGACATTTTTCTAAAAAAAAAAAAAAAAATACAGAACAGTTTCACCACTTACATATTGGACATGCAGAATTATCATCAGATCTTAAAAACATGCTGAAAACTTGCACAATAGCCTTAGCATCCTCGAACCTTCAAAATACCCTATGGTTTATTATAACTGTGAGAAACGTGGTAGAAAAGAAATCTTAATCATAAAAATAAGCATCTGAGAAGGCCCACTAAAGATCTCAGAAGAAAAATGCACTTCCTTTTCCAAAGGTCTGAAATTGTGAGTTCTATAGACACCAGAAAATAACTCATTGCCTCCGTTGCTTTCATATACAGCACTTCAGAGCAGATCCCCCACTGAGCTGCAGCTCTTGCCACTATTTGGAAGCTGTCAGGATCACCCTCCAGCAGTGGCCTTCAGCTCTGGCACCCACAGGCTAATCCCAGACTAATACTACTGTAATTGCTCAGCACTTTACAAGCCGTAGGCAAACATTACTTCACCTTCTCAGGGACAGGTAATTGCAGGACCTCATACTGACTCCGAAAAATTAATTATCTAACACTATGCAGAGCCAAGAGTAAAGCTCAGGAAATTCCTGCATCACTGACTGCTGTTCAGATTCTTCTTCCAGCATGAAAGGACTGAATTTAAGGGTACAACAGCAGCCTAATTTCTAAAAGTGATCAAAAAGAGAGAAGACAAAGCAGGCAGGCAAGGATTAGCTGTGCTTATTTGGGAGGATGCCCTCAATCTTGAGAGAAGGTAGCAGAGAATCAGAGAGGAGAGAAAAAACATGCAATCTGACACAAGTAAAAAAACACCTCTTATCCATAAAGAGTCTAGTCCAACAATTTCAATAAAATGTTTCCTACTCAAATTCTGCTCCTCTCCTCTCTTCAGGCATGGGCCTTCTGCATTGTGTTGGCTATCTTCATTTTTTATTTATTGCACTTCACCCCTTTGGGATTTTTCTCAGATTTGGTTCTGAGTCGATTGCAGCAATTTCACCTTGCTCCTGACCTGCTGCTTGGAATTGATGGACAGCAGTGCTCATTATTTTACAGTTGCCCTCCATTTGGAGGAGCTACCATTTATTAGGGAGAATGTGCAGCGGCAAAAGCATTTCTATATCTGAGAGAGAATGTTACTAAACTCTTCAATATTTAATCCACACCCTCTGTGCAAGATGACCAGGAGTAATCTTGTACATATGCCTAAACCCATGCAAAAACATCAAGTCATATCTACCTGCATAAGTGGATATCACACACGTGATTTCTGCTCCAGAATCATCTCTGCATGTACAGGCAGATGTTTTAATTGGGTTACAGCAGCATGAATTTAAGTCCACAGTTTTATACCTGGAATGTTTCTAGCCCAGGTAGCAGCATTTCCAAAGAGGTTTTGAGCCAGTTTGTAAAGTCCTGAGCTTTATTCTGTATATCTGTACATTTTTATTGTAACACCATACCACAAACTTTCGTTCCTGCAAAATCCCACATTTCAGAGCACAAGATGCATCTGCATATCCAAAACCACAACCAGAGGTTTGCAAAAAATGTTATTGTCACAATGCTGCACAATTTCAGAATCATATTTGGTGCATTTTAGAGATAGAAGCAAATTTTAAAAAGGAAAACAAAAACAGCACATATACAATACACCACAACTTGTTTGGACAAAAACGTGGAACTCAGTGCAGAGGAAAGCAAAAAAAAAAAAAAAAAAAAAAAGAAAAGGAAATAGGGGCAGTTCCTCAGGATGCTCATGAACGAGATTTGAGATTTTGGGCTTTGAAGCCCTAAAGCTATATGATGAACAAATAGCAAGTAAAACATGATACAGTAGCTTTATTCACATCTAGTTGTGTCTCAGGAAAATGCTATCTGCATGCAGAGAGTAACAAGTAAAAGGAGAACTAGGAGATAATTTTGGGAAAGAGTAAAAGACTCCAACTGTACTATACAGAGGAGCCCAGTGAGATACCCATTAGAGGCATAACTGTCTCCTAGGCAGGAGCAAAACATGTGTTATGAACCGGTATTTCAGAACTAATTCTTATTAACCACACAGTGCATTAAACATACATTTCTGTGCCACAGCAGAAAAGCACACGTAGAAGACCATGTTAGTCCTTCAGGGTGCTGTCCAAAGCTTAAAAGTCACTTACAGTAAAAGGAAATCTATTTGATATTTATTTTCCACAGATACTCAAGACAACAGTCCTGAGCAGATGGCTGCCTTTAGCATAAAATGAGCACCTGAGGAGGGAAGGGGAAGCAAGCAACTCCAACAGGCCATCTGCTTCTTAATTTTAAAGCAAAGGGCACAAAGAACTTTGAGGCGCTACCAACTATATCATGCTGCGCTATCTCCTCCCAGTTACTTCACTGTCAGCAACAGTTAATTCCCCTATTGTTGTGATGCGATAACTCCCCATGTGATGCCCAGGAGCCATAAACGCTTATGCCACGTGTCCTTGCTAACTTCTTGAGAGAAAAGGCTCCCCCAAGCCACAATGCTTATTTGACTCATTTGCCAATCACACCTGAGCAGAGGCTGACAGGAAAATCTGGCTCCATCTGTAGTTACAGTGTCTCTTTGACTTCAGTAGGACGTAATATTTAAATACTTCCAAGACAGGCCCTTGGAGCAACTTGTTGTTCACTTCCTTCAAACAAATATGCATTTACTTTAGACTATGTTAATATATAACCAGTTATTTAAGAAACATTATTTTATACAATTAAGTACGAAACCAAGCTGTTTATTTGCAAGCTACAGAGTTCCTTTTCCTTTAGCAGGGAATCACACATCAAACGTGTGCTCTGTCCTCAAGCATCCACAGTTCATGCTGTTTAAGAAGCGATAAAAAAGGAGGATTTTGCAGATTTCCTGCATTAGCAGTTGTTGCTTAAAAGATATACTACAATCACAGCAGTGCCACGGCACATCAGTGCAGGCTAAGTCCTAGGGAGTTCAAGGGTTGGATGCTGTACATGCTCTGGTCTGATGATTCTGCGTTGGTACCCACATCACTCCTCTTATTAGGAGAAACACAAAACAAAGAAAAAAGAAAACAGAGCTATCTGCAACTATCCTGAACTACAAGACAAAGAATACTTGATTGTCAGTCATTCATGCAGGTTTAATTGCATATAAGTTGCTTAACGGTTAAAATGCAATTCTGGTAGGCATCTGCTAGTACAGGACAGCAAAGCTTCCCACCAGCAAAGCTTCACAAGCAAAACAAGTTATATAGCAAGAAAAGGTAGTTTTGCTTCTATAATTGAACCTGTTCTAAACGTGCTAACTTAAAATGAGGTATTTTTATATCCAAGATGTCTCTGCAACTTCTGCAGTTGAAGTTATATAGGGTAGCCCAGGCTTAATAGCACCTGAAGGTTTGCTTACAAAAGGAAGATGTTTCGCTTTAACTCTTTCAGTAGAATTACATCTGCTCTGATATAATTACACCAACTCAGCAACATAAGTGTAAATAAAATTATTCTGACCTAAAGGTATTTTATAGTGGCATAAATATTCTTGCACAGGAATAGAAATGAGTAAGTCTAGCAGAAAGTTCCTTCGTACCCATCTAATTGCCTCCATACTAGAGAAATGGTTTCAGTATAGCCTGTTTGGTTTAAAAAACATTTATATACATATAGCACCTAAAGACACACTTAGGATAAAAATACCTATTCCGGACATTTCTGAGGGGCTTGGACAGAAGCAAGAACACTGTAAGTAAGATAAGCAATCGGTTCAGTAGTTGTTGAAAAAGCCAGTGAAAACCAGTAGAAAAGATATTAGAGCACTGAGAGACTAATGGAAGAAGGAAAAAGATGTTATTTCCAATTCCATCTTGAAGACTGAGAATAAAAACCCCACATAAAAAATAAAGTAACATAACTTTTAATTAAGGGGGGAGGTTATCCCAGGTAGCCTGAACAATATCAGGTGCTAATTTATAGCAAGTGGAGACACACACAGGGCATGCAAAATTCATGAAAATCTGACAAGAGGTATCAAATATACAACAATTTGAATGACAGAGATTCCCTTGCTCAACTCTCCACAGCCCTGTTGTCATCATCTATCTGACAAGGAGATAAGAAAGAAAAAGAAGAGTGACCTAAGGGGGCCTTTTTCACCTGCTGTCAAGCTAAATGTGCCTCAGAGAATCTATCAAAACATTAAATTTATCTTTAATCTCTTGAAAAAAATGGCAAGAAGGAAAACAAACAAAAAAGCTGAATTTTAACTAAGTCGTTTCTCCATTTCTCTGGCAAAAGACCCCATCGCCCATGGATTATTTGACAGATTGTTTTATCAAAGCCTTGTCTACAGGAAAAGAAAAGAATAATGCAACTTTAAGTGCTGCTAACTGCAAGAAGGTCACAAAGATTTATGGTTTACCCCCTTGTAAATACCATTCTTTGTAACTGATTCCCAAAAGATTTACTGAATGCTCAATAACCTTTTCCTCTGGTAGATGTAAGCAAAATACCCAGTACCATTTCAAACAGCAGTGTAATCAAGTAAGCCAAGAGCACCGTGCCTGCCATCAACCTCTACAATGTTGTCCTTCTCTACCTCATCTGCAAGTTGGTGGTAATGAAGATGCTGTTGGGTTGGAGGCTCCTTCCAGTCAAGATTGAACTTCAAGTGTACCTGGAAAGAATTCTCAGGCAAGTGACACTGAACTGGCCTTGGGGGCCCAGCAGGGAAGATCAAGCGTGTACACTGGGCTCTGCAGGATTACTACTGGACAGTCTTTCACCTTCAGCTAAAAGAAAAATGAGATGTTTGCACTGAACTAAGCAATGACTTGGGAAATGGATACAGGAGCCACATCTGCTATTACTTTTTTGTGTTTTTCTGTAGCTAAACATCACCAAGGATGCCATTTCTAGAAAGAGTCAAGGAGGTTGACTGAACAAAATGTTGGAGGTCTGACAAGTTTCTAGATACATTACCAGGTGTACACTTAAGTGGGCCTAAAAAACTGATTAATGTGCATTAAAAAAAAAAAAAAGGACTATATGCAAAGCACATGATCTTTCTCATTGGTGAGTAGAGCTTTGCCTCTTTATGCACTCAAAGATGTCACCAAAACTGCCTGGTTCTAGACACTCTCTAATGGCAAATCTATATCTCCAAAGTACCACCTTCAGTCTACCTTAAGCACTACTATAGGGATACTGAACAGAGATTAGTTTAGAGTTAAAAGATCAATATTGATTCATTAGCTTCAGATGGTATAAATTTTGAATAAAATAAATGCATTTAGTTTAAAGGTATTTTTAAAAATGCTCTAATCAGATGGCATACAGCTTTTATGACCTGTTACTCTATTTCTCCATAGACATGGTAATATTCTCGGCTGTATCCTAAGGTGCAGCTAAACTCCAGGGAAGGAAAATCTACGTTTTGTCAGGACATACAGCACAACAAAATCATTGCTTAGCATGACACTGAACAGCCCCCAGCTCAGCTGCGTTAACACTGAACCCTGCCAGGAGAACTGCTGAACACTACAGCTGATGCACACACATATGCATGTGCTCAGACTAGCTGAAGAGCCTCGGCCTGAACCACAGTCCCAGTTCTGCTGCAAGCTGCTTTATTCTTAGAAACACACTCAGGGGAGAGCGGTCTCATTAGCTGGTCGCTATTGAAACTTTATTTAAAAGAAATGAGCCTGCTACTGGGTACAGTTCTGTATCTCAGTTACTGTTTACTTCTACCAGAAGACACAGACAAGCTCTGCTTGTCTTTCTGTGCCACTATCTTTCTAGTGAGCTAATCTCAGTTTGCAGCACCCATCCAGGTGCAGAGGAGGTGTACAGGGAGCACCTGCATCCTGGCTAAGGGCCACAACCTCTTTTCCCCATTTTTTTTTTCCTCTTACATGGAAAGTAAAAACATTGGCATGACTGACAGGTGGGGATATCAGGCAAAATTCTGGGACTTAAAGGAATTTGCAACCACCACCATAGAGTCTTTCCTCCCGCTCTATAGTAAGGCTGACTTGCACACAGTGCCAGTCGAAGTGCAATAGCCTGCAAGGGAGCTTTAAATCTCTGACTTATCTGGTGCATAGGGTGGTCTCCGGACCCCCTCCTGATCTCCAGGCTTGTTGTTTTCTGTTGGTTCCTGAAAGAGGCAGAAATCATAGCTGTGCTCTGCTATTTAAATAACTCAACACTTTCACAGCAGCTTTAAACAAAGTTGGAAGCAGTCCCCCAGGCTCAGCCTTAAAATGCCTCAAGGTGTAAAGTGACTCTGATCCAGGGTTACAGCTTTTACCTGTTTAATGCCAGTCTTACACTTCACAAAGTTCCCAAGACAGGTACAAAAAGATCCAAAGCTTTAGAGGGCTAAGATCTAGTGCACTGTTTCCTAATGCATGGCTAAATTGCAGCAAAATTAAATCCCACCTGTAAGCATCCATCTGTTATTTCCAGTCACCCAACACCAAATAGAATATTTAAGAAGTGATTTATGATTCCATTTATTTTACATACCTCAAAAGGAAGCACGCAAATAGCTAAATATTCTAAACTAACCAGCAAACAGGTCCCGTGTGTCTGAAAACATCTGCATCTCCCTCATACACACACAAGAGACTTCAAGTTTTTAAATAAGAAAATTAGGTTTTAAATAATTCTATTTTCAGGGAAATTTTGTCTTGAAGGAGATAACTTGGCCTTTGCAAAATCCCAGCTCCCTGGATAACTCTCAGAAAGGCTGACAAGAACAGTTGTTACTCTTCTCCTTCCCCCAAAAAATATGATTAAAAAAATAAAAAGGCCAAAGTTGTTTGCAGTTTAGTCAACCATAAATACCATCTATGAGAAAGAGAACCCCCATGGAGCAGGGATACCACTGACCTTTTAGTACAAGAGTCAAACAGCACCCAAAACTAGAAAAGACATTGAAAAAGTCTCCAAGCATAAGAAAAACTCTTCTGCACTAAATAGTCTCATGCTTGTTAATCCAAGTGCTTTATCCACTGATCTCTCAGCACTAGATAAGAGGAAATCCCTTCTGTTGCTAATGATCTGCTTCATGCACTGAGTCAGTCAATCTACATCAGGACAGCAATGATTAATGGAGTCTTTGCTATGAGAATTTTGCCTATGTTCATAGGAAATAGTGGAAAATATCAGTAGTGGCTTCATACAAAATAAATAAAATTATTCCTATCAATCCAAGCTGTGGTGACAGAAGAAAGCCATTGTTTGGTTCACAAAGAGACCAAGAAGCCTAGAAAACCAATCTCTGTGCCAATTACATAAAATTACTTGCAATCAGCAGGCTGCTTGACATAACCTCATGACGCAAAATTTACAACCAATGCCAAAATGAAGTGATTTGGTGTGCTTCATTATACCTAATATCTCACAAGAAGGGGATGAGATTTGAGTTCACAGTCTTCCTCTGTCACGTGTTCCAAGATGTTCAATAGAACTTACAGCTAACAAGAAAAAAAAATCCACTTTAAGAGGAAAAAAACTAAATCAGTATAATAAGGAGAATAAGGCTACTGTTCAAAAAGATGGAACTGAAAGCACGAGAGAGGTGACAAGGAGAGATGCTATTATGCTACAGAACACCAGCGATTGCTTAAAGACAGCACTTATATTTGCTCAACATTAGCTCTAGTGCCAACACTCCAGGTTCCAGAGGGTCAGTTCTGATCACAAAATGCAGCAGAATATGGACATTTGTATGGATCAAGACATAACCTCAGTCAAGAGGCTAATGTCCTGATCTTTAATGCTACCAGTGATACAACAATACGCAGCTTTCTATGGATTATGCATGGCTACCAACCACACCATGGATGCAACTAGTCAGAAGAGAGAAAAGTACAACACAAAACCACGTTTCAGTTTGAATCAAACCTGTCAGTGTTAAATAGGAAGTGTGAGTCTAGGGTGGATTCTCAGGATAACCATATGGAGCACACATCTGGAAGGAAGCTAACCAGTGGCTGCACGCCACTATAATCATTCCTCCCTCAAGTACAGCAAATGGAGCATCAAAGCAGAAAACAGGTGGTTCTTCCAGGAGGTAAATGAACCACAGAGAAGGGTCAGAAAGTGCAACATACATTTCAGATTTTTTTTTCCCTATTGCACAAAAAATGTCAGAACAAATTACACATTGCATGTTATACCAGGTTATTTCATGCCCAACACCTCCCTGCTTTGCAGGGAGTGAAAGTTCAGTGAAAAGTTTCCTCAGATAGGCATTAACTTCATAATATCATACGACCCAGCATCAGAGTTTCAGCAGAAAACAAGTTTCACCTGGGTACTTTGGAGAAATGCATCTTACTCCAATATAAAATTTCTCAAATCATAGACATTACTGCTAATTTGGGGAGAAAAATCAGAGGCTCAAGAAATCTCTCACAAATTTCAATTTTCCCATTCTGCATCAAGATCATCCTAGAATTCTTTCTAAAATGGGAGGACTCCTGCCTGGAATACAATGTAAACTAAGGTCCTGATCTGACCGGTTTCTATACAGAAGCACCAGGCTAATACCTGTTTCAGGTTGGACTCTTACATCTGTCTGGCAGTGGCTTCACAATAAATAATGCAGAGCAGGAATTCCAGTTACACCAAAACAAGAGCCCTCAGAATGAGAACTTTTTTCCCCAGGAAGACTGGAAGGTTTGCCAAAGTTGAAGTTATTCCTCTTTACTCTCCCTTTTGACCCATGCTAATAACAGTGACATTTTCCTCAATAAATTGTAGATGGAGCTTCAGCATTTGCAGGGCACCATTCATTCATGGATTCCAGAGAGCTGCAATATGATGTTGTGCATTTGTCCCAGGAACTCTCAGAGAAGGTGACAACCCTGCTTTAGCAAGTGTGCTAACAGAAAAGGCTCCTTTTTGCCAATCTTGCCCCACAGGTTGAGTCTACAAGTGCATCTATCAAACCTCAGTCTTGATTTGGCTGACTTCCCTTGGCCTAGGTGCAAGGGAAAAGGAACACAGACCAATATTACTATTTGGGAAACTATGAAAAGGTCGGATCAATCTAGAGTTCATCACGGTATGAGCAAAGACTTGAAAAAACAGTGTCTTGAAGACTTTGACAGGTTGGTGACCTTTTAGCTTATACTGCAAGTGATTTCAGTCTGGGGAGTTTGCTCCTCAGAAGAGCCTGCATCCATATTTTGTACTGAAATCAACTGCAGCCTTAACTACTCCACTGGCCCAACATTTACAGAAATCACTAGTGGACACACACAGAATTTATAAGTCAAAGTTGCAGCCAGAAGCTCCAGAATTTTAAAGGGAACATTGCCATGGAGACACATAGAAATCAGAAAGGGATGATCCATGTCCATAGATTGTATGTAACTGATGTTAAAAACGCAAGAGTGGGAATCTAAAAATTGGCAACAAGATAGAAATTTTTTTCCGTATCAACTCAGGCCTGACCTGACCCAAGAGTTTTATTATCATTTGATGCTTGATGCAGAAGAGGAAAGGAAGCTTTCACGTGCTTTACACTGAGTAGACTTTATAAAACTATCTCTAAACACGAGTCCATTTGGGCAATAAGGTCACCCAGCACTTCCAGGACCTGAGTGCATGAGTGCAGCCCTCACATAGCAGGCAACTCCCTCATCCCATCATTCCATAGCATCAGTATTACACAGCAACAGGTTCTTCGAGGCAAGATCAAGGTCCTATTCTGCTAGGTTGCATTAACTCACAACTGAAATAGCTCGCCTTAAATCAAGATGAGTGGTGATGGGAAATTGTTTTCCATATTTTATGAACAGAAAATGAAGCATGGGAAGATTAACTACAGTCAGATTTTCAAAACAACTCACCTCAAGCTATGATATATATAGAACTTGCCAGATATTTCCTGTTCTTCTACTTGAAAGTCTTTTAGCTTTGATAATACTGAGAAATTCCAATTATGTTACTGTGCAATCAATCTCACAGCGCACACATAATAAAGCAAACACATCTTGGTCACATCAGACTAATCACACATGTGTTTCACCTGCCATCTGCTACCATATCTTCACATTTCTTCCTCAACAGGAGATAAGATCACCAAACTACTATCTCATGTGGGTTACTAGAATTGTTTTGGAAGTTAACTGCTCTGAGAAGCTTAGAAATGTAAGTTTGATAACCTCTGCCTTTGCAGCATTCATATGAGGTCACAGAGAACAAAATTCAGTCCTCAGTTCTGAGAACTAAACCCAACTCCCCAGAGTCCTTTCCTTTTAAGTGCTAAACCAACCTTTCTCTTCCTGAAATTCTCCTCTTTCAAAACTAATTCCCTAAAGCATTTGCTCTAATACATAAAACACTAACACCTAACAATTTAATTCTTATTAACAGTAATGAAAGTTAAAGGGATGCCACCCACAGTACTTGCACATCTGTACATTCTACCACATTGCTAGGCAAAAAATGCATTTTTTAGGCAGAAGAGATAGAGAATTAGCTCATTGAAAGCAAAATCTCCCGTCATTAATAAGAAACAGAGTCATTTGTTGGCATTTATCTAGCCCAGTTCTCTAGAGCAGAATAATGAACATCACCCAAAACAGGCTGCTTGTGTCCAGGGAGGTACCCACGAGAGCCCAGCAGATTCACAGTGCGATGGTCGATATTGCAGGCGGATTTGTCAGCAGAAAGAGCCTCCCAGTTCTCTTCTCAGTCCCTAGATTTCTAGCTTTTGCATGTTACTACCTAGACAGAAACATGAGGATTGCAGAGCTGCTCGTTGCATTTTCTGCTTTCCAGAGAGCAGCCATTGAGCGAAGCACCAACATCAATTGATCACTACAAAATTGTTCAAATCCTCTCCCTTCCCCTGCCAGCTGGAGCTCAGTGTTCTGGGTAAAACACCAGCAGTCAAAAGGTTAACAGCAACACGACGGGAATTCAAGTTTTTCCAGATAAATGAAGGTAGAGCACAAGGCAAAGAGCAGGGGAGAGGGTCCTTGCTATGATTTCATGACAGTCTTCTCCTTCCATCATCATCATCTGAAAAGCATGCTTATCAAATTGCCTCGGCAGCAGGACCATCATATTGAGAGCAGAAGATAAAGTGTCCCTGAAACTTTCCCAGCATGGTAAAGAGGGACACTAGGTCTGTAGCTATAAAAAATGCAAGTCACAGATGCACCCTTAGCTGAGTCTTGTAGCACTGAAGGGCCTTTATTAGGAAAGTAAAACAACTCACCACATGCATCATTCCTAATGCTCCCGATACTGGAAAATGTGCCTTTTGATTCCGATTTAACTAGCATTGCAGAGACATGTCTCAAAAATCTGATACAGGACAGGAGAGCAAGTTTCTTGGAATAACCTTTACCTGGTAAACTAGGAAGGAAAAGCTGCAGGACATGCTTTTAATAGCTAAATAGAATATTTTAATACAACATTAATGAGCACTTTAAAATCTGAAAAATAAAAAACTAATTGCAACTATTAAAAGGAACTATTTTTCACTTTTGTTTTCATATAACCATTTTACAGCTGATATTCACACTTACCTAAAACAAAACATTTCTTATTTTGATCAACTCCCACAAAGCCACATAGTAAAAAACTAGCAGTGAAAAGTAATAGAAATGGGAGAGGAAAAATGCAGTGCCAAGAAGAAAAAAAGGGGAATTTTTTTAATGAAATACCTGCAAACCTTAGAAAGTTTTAAATAAATATATTTTCTAAAACAGGTTTTAAAGTCTAACATATTTAATATAAGAATTAGAACAGTCCTATTTCAGTTATTAGAAAACAAAGCTAGAAGGAAAGTATTTAGACCCCATCACTCTAGATTTTACTGCCTGAGCAACAATGCAACCAAATATTTTAAGAGAATAATATGAAGTACGTGACCAAGCCTATAAATTTCAGGTCACGATATTTTTTTTTCAGGTGTCATCAGATTTTCTTCTACTTATTTTTCATTTTAAAAGGAGCTGTTTCTTGTTGAATGCAGAGAAAAAAAGGAAAGAGTGCAAATGAATTTGCAAATTTTGGAAAAGATTTATGCAAACAACTCTGACTCTCCTCATAGCCAGAATTGAGAAGGGTACTTTTAGATAACTCTGGAAAGCTTTTTAAGAGTATTTGAAACATTTTTTGTAATTAATGATAAACTACACTAAGTATTTATGCTGTTCTAGGCCATAAGGAAACAATTTGCCCTGCACTCTGTATCCTGTAGACTGCATTTCTCCCTACAGCCACTGCCAAAAATGTTTGTATGGCAAGTTTCTCATTTTCACACAGCAAACAACTTCTGAAGTAAAATTTGTTTTAAAAACATATTTCACACCTCTACCAGGAAAGTTAAGGTAACACCTGAATGACGTTTTGGAACATAAGCAGTTTTTAAACAAAGCATATGAATATAAAGAGAATGATGAGTCTACAAAGAGTTCTGCACAGCTTAGTCATAAATCTTATAATAGGCCAACAAAACTGCTTTTTCCTACTATTTTCATTCTATTTTGTCATTTCTTTTCAAAAAAAATCCTATGCCACCCTTCAAGTATCTTTTTGCAGCATTTCTTGTAGCAGTTTGCAGACACAAATGAGTGCACATAATTCATTCCTATTTCATTATGGGAGGATAGTATAAGTGTGAGCAGTAAACAGGAAATAATAGTATTTGGCTTCTTCCTTGAACAGTATTCAAGCTATTTGAAAATATAAGTAGAAGAGAAGAATAAGGGAAACAAACTGCATAAAATAGCATAGGAAAAAAATGCAGGCAGCAAGCACATCAAGCCTATTTAAATAACCTCCAACAAGTTAATTCTGAAAAAAACTCAATAGATCTTTGTGACACTCCAAGATTTAAGAGCGTGGGATGCGAAGACATGCACTAGTGCTCTGAAGGCCTTGAGCAGCTCAACTTCACTAAGCAGAGCTTTCCTTTGCCTTGTAAAGATGGAAAATCAAGTGGGTCACAAGCCAGTTCCACAAGGTGGTCTAGAGACATAAGGGGAAGAGAAGACTTCTCATCCCAGTTTTCCTTGCAATTCCTGTGTGTCTCAAAGTAAACCCTGGGGAGGGGAGTCCCGGTCTCCCCTCTGTGTCTGCTCACCTATATAACATAGGAACTACAAGGGGTTCTGTGGTGCTTTCTGGTTTAACCATGCGCACTCTAGATAAAACCAGACATCTTCAAGACTACACATGCCGGGCCCTTGGGATGCCGCTCAAGTATTTTGGGTCTAAGCTGAACAGTCACTACCACTGCCCAACAGCTAAAGTTAAATTCTTGCAAGAAATAACCAACCCTGCTTCAATTCAAAGAGAGAGGTGATCAAGATCTGTGACAAAAGGACCTCAAAATTGGCCCCACCCTATTTAAATGCGTTGGAGAAAATACTGGCTCTCAATTCTCCTTACAGGAGTCTATTCATATAATAGAGTTGTTGTACACACTGTACACAGCAAAATATAATAAATATTGTCCTTCTCTCCTCAAGCAGACTTGACCATTAGCAGTCTGGGAAAGACACTTTCCACAAGGGCTCAGCAAATCTGTACAGACAAAAGCCCATCTAATTTCAAGTAGGTGAAGTTTTTATCCATTTTCAGGAAGGGTCAGAAACTGAAACCTTTTCAGCTGAGAATCAAGCAGCTTTACTCTCTGGAATCTTTGTCAAAAGACAAACGTTGACAACAAACATCACACTGAGCATGTCACAACATGCAAGGGATGGCAGCAACAGGTCAAGTGGGGAGTTATAATTGCTTCTGCTACATCAACACCATCCCAAACCAGCTTGGGGACACGAAGGGAACACAGGAGAGAGGCAGGTTTCTGCCTGGATTTTACATTAACCATTTAAATTCTCCATTTCTAAATTTACTTGTTATATTGGCTACCCATTAACACAGTAGAAGAGAAGCAGTCCCCAAAAATTCTTGCCCCCAGCTCCAATCCCATGACACGACTTTTCCAATCTCAATGCAGATGAACTACGTGTATTACTAGAACTAACAAACAAAACATTCACAGCAGAACCACAGCCCTGAAGATCTTACAGACAACAAAATAGCTCATTCAGAACCATTTCTGAGCAGATACTTTTTTTGATTTGCTTTTCAAAATGTTGATCCCAAATTCAGCATTCCTATTTTGGGCAAGGAAAAAAAGCAACCACAGAAAGAGGGAACGCAGCTGACCATAGCAAAAAATATACATCAACATACTGCAGAAGAAGAAAGCAGAGCAAACATGTAATGCTGCAAAGTCAACACAGCAATGACTCTGGAAAGCCAAATCCAAGCCTTATATTCATGTTCTTCATATCCACAAAGATAAGAGTTTAAATTCATTGTGCTTCATATTTCTGCTTTTGCACTTATATTCTAAGATCTAAGACACAGAAGGGAGCATGAGGAAGTTGTGCTTCATTTAAAGCATTCTTGAGATTTACTTCACTGTCTTTTTTTTTTTTTAAAGCAGTTTCTGGTTTCCCAAGGCAGTTACAGTATCCAGGAGAAAGTGGCAAAAAGCAAAGAAAAGACTAAAAACTTTGCACTGATTTCCAGGGCAGTCTCTCCTCTGCAGGAGTTGCAGTTACAATATACAATACAGTTTATCCCCAGAGAGGTAACCCACACCTCTGTGACAGAGCTAGCAGCAGCTTTCAGCTCCTGTAAAGCTTACAGCTTAAGCCTGTGGCAGACAAAGAAAGTCCACACTTTGCTTTAGACAATCTGCTTTGAAAACACAAAATACTGAAACCCAGTGCAGAGTTGAATCCTTGTTATTATCATTTTTGCTAAAGATCTAGAATAACCATCTTCAAAAACTCAATAAAGGCTAGAAAAAAAATCAGGAGATTAGTTAAAGAAAGGGTATTTTGGATCTGTTTTTAAAACAGGAAGATACAGACAATGTTCTTTTTATTCCGTTTGGTTTGAATTTCAACAACACTGCAATGCTTTGCTGTTCAAATACAGCATTCTTCTCCTTGCAAAAGAATAGCCTTGCATAATCACAGGACCCTAATAAACAATGCCAAATATACCAAGGCATTTGATTAAGTCATGAGCATTAGTTGCTGTAGTTATAAGCAATTTCATACTAACTCCCTAAATTCTTGCCTTCCATCTATCATGTGTCATCTTACGGTAGATATCACACAAGTAAAACAGCTGCTAAAATTGATCCAAATGCCTACTTTTTTTTTCCTAAAAGCCCACACTAAATCCTTTACATGGAAGAATTGGGTTATGTATCACTTTGTGCAGTGCTGAAGTTTCCTGCTGCCTTTGCCCTCTCTGAAAAACCTGAACTGTGCATATCTTTGCACAGTGCAACTCACACCAATGGAAAGGATTGCAAAAATGGTACAGACTCGTTATGAGAACTAGGACCAGTTCCTTGGGGATGATTAGCAAAGTCTGCTGCTTAATTGGTGCTGAGAAAGCCTAAAGCCGCAACCAAGGACTAGCCTTGTATGAGCAGTATTGGATATTTCCTTGATTCCTTTCACCATATCTGTTTTTGCCTCCCATTTCTTCTTTTGGAGGGAAGAACCTTCACCAGAGTTAATACTTAATTCTGATACTGGGGAAACACTTGGGGGTGACTTGCACCATCATTTGGGCCAAATTGCATCTGCAATGCAGGTAGCAACAGTTGTGCCATCTGGTCCATAGCACACACAGTAGCATATAAACATTGCTATAATCAAAAATAATTATAGGGGAAGATCTCAACGCTGGCTAGCTGTGGCTGGGAAGGCTCAACAAAAACAAACTCCTGCATTCCTCATTGCAGCACAAGTTTCCCCAAAACGGGAATTTGATCACTGAAGGCCAGATAGGATGTGCACAAGGTTAGGACATTTGCAGGAGAAAAATGCCTAACAGCAGCACCTCAGATTCCCAAAAAACTGCAGAGTTCCCACAGCCTCCAAGCAGACACGAGCTACCACACTGCTCCCACAGTTACAGGTCAAGAACAACAGCCTAGGGATACACTTCTTCCAAGCATGAGCAGAGTACAAAAACCATGAAATTCAGTGTCATCTCTCCAGAGATACTGCCAGAGTGCAGAGAAAGTCTCACAGCTTGAAGCAGAGCAAGACTTTGCAAAGGAGCTGCACTAAGTTTACACATGACAGCTGCTGTAACCTGGGCTGGTGCTGCTTAATTGCGGCCGAGATGTTGAGAGCTGTGCACCATCATTAAAAGAGAGGAAAAGGGCTAATTGTTCCTTCCTTTGTGTATCACAGTGCAGAAGATTCCCTTCCAGACAGCAAAGGCTGGAATAATTCCCTGGACTCTCCTAAAACTTCTGCCTGCTTCAAACTGATGCTGTGTTTAGCTTTGCCATGCAAAATCCTTCCCTCAATATCCTTCTTTCATTCCTCTTCCTTTTTCCCTGTCCTGCACAGACTGACAGGTTGTACTGATCCTTCCTTCAGGGTAGGCTGTTAGAGGGAAGCTTAGGGAGATACTTGCTGAATCATGGTGGTTACGTGACTCCATCCAGTCCGTTCCTTTGACTCCCAGAACCAGGACAACCTGGACTATCTTGGCAGAGCTCAGAGAAGGGCAAGTCTAGGCAGGGATTTCAAATTATTCAGAGGCATCTGGAGATCTCTTGCAAGAGGTGTAGTTCAAGCAGAAAGATGCTAGTTTGGGTTTTGGCTTCAAGGCATCCTCTGCCTTTAGCAGAAATCTCACCCACACTGCCAGTCTCTCTGCAGGCCAGAGCTGTAATATAAGCCAACCATTTCAGCACAATACCCAAGACTTGACGTGAGAAAGCTCTCTCCAAAACTGCTTAGCTAGAACCTAGTAGGTTATAATTCTCTTACATCTCCTGATTCGAGATAGAGATGCACAGAGCATGAAAGACTACTTAAGCAAGACAACCTTGCACCTACCTCCACTTTTTGTGGATACTGGAAGGGGCTGTCTAGGTCCCATCACTAGGCAAAAAGTGTCCCCAATTTATATAGAGACGGAGAGCATAGATCTGCCTTGCTGACAGCTTTTCTATTTGGTGCAACTGGCAGCCAGATCAGAAGTCATACAAAGAAAGCCAAGTCGTAAATAGATTTCTAGTGATTTACTGGAAAATCCACGAGCCAAATTCATCAGTAGGGTAGAGTCAAAGCGGACACATATTCACTCAACTATACATAGCACAGTGATGCAGGTCATCAAGCTCTCTCTACCATGCTGACAAAGAGCTGCTATGAAACACTATCTACTGCACAAGTCTCCTTCCTCCCAATCTTTCACTACTCAGAAATATGCAGTGCGCAGACTGGCAGTACAAAGTAGCTGCAAACTCAACCTATAAGTGTGTTTCTGTGGTGCAGCTGTTTTTATCCTCCCTCCTCTTCAGAACGTTAAGATTTCTTTTTCAGCTCTACCAGCAGGCACAGAAGGAGTAAAATGAAAAAGAAACAAACTGAAATCTTGCAGAGTCCCAGAGAATACAGCTAACTCCAGGCTTAGCCATAAGAAACGATACCTAGTGGGCCAGATTTAACTGCCTCGTACTCCATGGAATAACAGTTGCAAACGTGCCCCAGTGCCAAGTGGATGCAAAACGCTGCCAAATCAGATGCAAAGGAACATTTTAAGCCTGCCTGGCAATGGTGAGTGATAAACCAAGGTGCACAGCAGTGGAAAACCACACCTTAGAAGCCTGGGAGCTCTGTAGAAGGAAAAAGGTTTAAAACTTTAGCAGAGGGCTCCTGAGAATGCAGTTGTTTTGTCTATAGAAGACCAGAGCTGTCAGAAGCTAATATGTTTTCAATTTGTGAAATCCATGCTATTGGAGCAATCCTCTCTGGGCACCTTTTATTTAGTTCTTTCTTGGCAAAGTCCAATTACTGAGATGCTCCATGAGTGATGCTCCTGGTCATCCCAGGTGACAGCGAGCTCCGCCGGTGAAGCAGCAGCTTTTGGAGCTTTTGTGAATGGATCCATTTTATCCTTCAGTGTTTGTCCAAAGAAAAGAAAAGCACTAAATGTCCTGGGAGAAATCATGTTTAAGAAAGCTTTCTACATGGGAAAACTGCAACTATTTTTAATACACCCACAAACAACACTGAGATTATTAATATGCTCCAGGATGGCTCAGGCACTAGCACAGTCTCCTAGATTTTCCAGGAGGTTCCTCTCCTCCTTCCCTTTTCCTCTTGCTCACTCTCTTTTCTAAGACAGCAGAAAAGACTGACACTGAAAGGAAAACCCAGTCTACTTAAAGTTGCACAGAACACCAGTTATTTGTCTCTGGAAAATACTCATTGCCCCCCACAGTAATTGTCAGGCTACTTTGGCATTAATAGCTTTGTTTTGTAATTTGAGTTGCCCAAAGAGGAAAGAAAACAGCCACACACACAACCCTGCCTTGCCAGACCAACAAGTCAATTCTTCCTTCTGCCCCAGCACCTCGTTCTGTTCACAGCTTATCCTGCCAACAGAGACATGTTCGGAAAAGGAATCGAGTCTGCGCGAGGCACCGCGGCAGCAGCCGTGCACATAATTCACAGGCACCGAGCGGAAACTTCTCCTGCCACAGCTCCTGTGATCTCAGCGAGGTCATGTCAGCCCTGCCTCTGCAAACAGGTTAGCACGAGAATTGCTAGCACAGGGCATTAATACCTGTCCCAGAGAGACCTAGGTCATGTCTGCGGATTCCCCCTGGCCTCGGGGCTCTGATGAAGAAGACAGGTTCTCTGCTCACATTAGATGCATTAGTTGGTTCAGGGGAAACAAAGAGCCACTGCATTGCCTTAATAGGGAACAGGGAAAATAGAAGGAGGCTTTAGGGCTGGCACATTTTGCTTTCAGGTATTTAAAATTAGAAGTAACAGCTACCCGTGGATGTTCTCCCCTCAGGACATCTTCTCTATGCAGAGGAGAAGCCCCCTAAGAGCAGAGGATTCACAGGTTCAATACCAACATAGGAGAGTGCAGAAAATCACCATCTCATAATAGCAAGAAAACATCTGGAAGAGCTTGTCCTTTTGTGAGGGTCTAGGCAGCTCTTACCTTCCTCTCAGACTGATGACATTCTATAGCATCAGTTCCTCCAGTGATGCTGAGGTTGTTAGGAGGACTGGAACTGTCTGTTGTGCTCAAACATCAACCTTTGGCTTGCAGAGACACCAATCCTCACTCTACTGCAGCCCTAAGCTTTTATAGGTAGGCCTTCTAAAAAGCAGGATTTAGACAAATAAACGTGGTGGTCACTTCCTTCCCAAATCTGGGATGCCCACACAAGTCCCTGCATGATAACTGCTTTGATAGAATGGGGAAAAGTTACTTAAGCATCATTTTCTCCTCTTTGTTGGGCAAGTTTAGAGAACTGCTCTTCAGATCTCCTCTCTTCCAGTAGAAGTGAGGCACTGCCAAACTACATTAGAAAGCAATCCCAGGTCAGAGCAGATCTTAAAAGATTTTCTTATTAAGAAGTAGTATTGTATTGAATGTTTAAAACACTCAGTTTAAGTGACTATTGTCAACTAGCCACATTTGCTTCAGCCCAGAGACCAGTCAGCTGAAGTGTTCATCTCCTCCCTAACAAGCAGAAAGTACGGAGAGGAGCATTTGGTCTTCAAACTCATCTTCTCCCACCTGCCCTCAATCTCCTTTTCTAAGAATAGCCACTTTTATCGCTCCACTGGTACACAAATTTACATTAAAGGTACGCATATATACAACATCTGGTCTCTTTTAGAGCAGCTACACTTCAGAAGAATGCTTTGAGAAACACAACATTGGCTTTATTCCCAGTTATCTGTCTTTTATCCTCTTTTCAATTCTTTCAATAGCCCTGTCATATGTACCGCTTTTTTGATCTTTAGATGCAAGAAGAGCTGCACGCTAACAGTGACCAACAAGAAACAAAGATGAGGAAAAAACAAATACTCCTAGAAGGAGAGAATGCGGCACCACAAACTCGAGCATCCTTTAGAGGTTTGAAGATGAACTGCAGTTGAACCCAAATATTTGATTTTTTCCAAACGCAGTGTAGTATATCAAAGACTGCTCCTCAAAGCCACATTCATCCAGGATGTGAACCCATGTCAATGGCTGCAGCTCACTTCAAGAAGTCCTCTCCATCAGACAGTCCTAACTTGGACAGAACGAAACAGGAAAATGCTTTTAATCCAGCTTCCCAAAAAGCTGTTACCCTTACTCTCCAGAGATCATTGGACTTTTTTTCCCCTCTATTTCTTTGTTCTTGGCTACTTTAATTGTGATTACCTTTCAACATTCCTTTGTGCAGGGAACATAGCAAATACATTTCCTGTTGAACTCTAGTGCTCTTCTGCAGAAGACTATCTAAAATTATTTATTTACCTACTTGTTGAAACACAAATAAGAGTTTTGTGAAAATGAAATTTGAATACAGAAAGGCAAACATTTACACTGACACTCCTCTATTGAGAACTATTTCTTTCATTCTAAGGACAAAAAGGAAAGCACAAGACCTATGAATCTATGAAAAATGAGGCAACACAGCTTAGATCATGAATGCAAAGTACTACTCATAGTCAGTAAGACTTTAAGGAATTATTTAAGGGCAGATTTTGCTGCAGCATGCATTGAGCTTAAGCTTATTTTGGAGATCATTCCACTAGCATAAAACATGTAGACTAAGGAGCAAGCAACAGATTGCATCTTCAATTCTAAAATATATTTGTGAGTTTAAACATACATATTTTAAATACTATTTTAAAATCTTTTCAGCAAGTCTACTAAAGATAAAAGAGTGAGATAACAGCCATGAAATGATTTACTAGATTAAAGATCAGCGTGTTTACAAGTGCTAAGTCACCCACAGCATCAGGTTGGCGGAACAAAAGTCACACAGCACTACACAATTACCAGATCCTACTCATCTTTAGTAGTAAGGGGAGGTACTGGTACTTAGAATTGAATTTAGAAACTCTTCTAAATTTTTGGCCCTCTTATGCCAACAGCCAAGCAACCAAGAGAGCAACCCAAAAGAAACAGGACAGACAAGAAGGCAGACAAAGGATTGACAAAGGGCAAAGGATTTGCCTAACTCATATAGCAGGTCAACAACAGACCTTGTTGGTGGTCTGTGGTCAACATCTATCTGATGAGGTAGTTATAGGTCACAATCAAAAATTCCAATCTGCTTTTAATATTCGCTTTATATACAAGCGTCAACCCATTTACTTGAGGAGTGAAATAGTTATGGCATTTTACTGAACTCATGATTAGTTCCTTTAATTGTACATCCAGTTCTGGGCCCTGGGAATCTCTGCAAGAAAGACAGCAATTTATGTCTATAAAAATCAGTGTTTGGATATCAACTGTTGTTATTTTTGTTGCACAGACTGATGGGAAAGCCATTAACAATTCTGCATAAACCATATTAGAAAGGCTGCCCACATCTCAGCTCAGACAGAGTGTAGCCTGATAAAAAGGTTTAATCCATAAATGCTTACTTGTGTTGGGAAAGTTCCTGGAGCTTAGCCAAACATTCAGTGTACTGAGGAAATACAGAGAGACAAGGGCCTGCTTTTAAAGCAATGCTTGTCTGCAACTCTGTATTATCCTGAGTGACATTTTATTACTGTACATCCAAGTACAGTAATAATACATGTCCTTGCCTGCTGCTGAAAGCAAAAGTCAGATTTTAATACCTGATGGAAACCGTCTTGCTTTTGGGCACATCTGACCCAGAGAAAATATTCTCTATAAAAATTCTGGTTTCTTCTCATATAAACAAGCCAGATTCCAACAACAATACCTCTCCGATGTGGGGTGTAATTTCCTAGTCACTTCTCTCTTCTGTATGTCACTAGAAGTTGGCCTGTCCAGGTAATTGCTGTTACTGTCCTCGTTAGCAGTTATCTGCCACTGGGGACAGAGTGGAGATCAGCTACTGCAAGGAGAGATCTTTGGACCAGCCCTCAAGCACAGCTGGACCCAGGAAAACTGGAGTAGGGAAGGCCACTGACTCTTCCTCCTCATCACCATTGGATCCTTCCTTCCACATTTGGGGGAATTGTGTGCTTTAAAAGGAGACTTTCATGCCTTGAATTTTGCCTGCCCATGGAGTCATCATCTTGCCTGTACTTGCCAAGAGACCAGCACAGCTCATAACATGACAGCAGACAGAGGTCAGAGCTGTCCTCTGTTGATTCTGAGACCACTTCAGATTACGCTTATTAAATGAAAGAAGATATTTCAGGGCTTTTTCTCTTCTCATTAAAATCTGTGTCATAAGAATTACTTGTCACCAGAAGTTTAATCTTCCACCGAGTCCAGCTCTCACGTGTTTGCATTCCTGAAATGAGGGACAGAACACGAGGAGGAAATTGGACCAAATTAACCTGCTCCCATGACAATCCACAATAATAACAAAAGGGGAAAGTGGCAGAGAATTAAACTGTTCTTGACAAAAACTGTAATGACCTCCAAGAAGGCCTCTAAAGTAACTGTCCAAGCAATAGTTTCCAAGTGTAATTTCAAGGATATACTATGCAAACTCCCCTTACTAAATTTAAAGCTGCCGGTTAACAAGCCTGAGGAGAGAAAAAAAAAAAATGGATGGGAGAAAGAGGTAATCAATAGTATAATTAGCAACACAGTAATCTGAAACAACCTGATCCAGTTGAATAACGACAGATAGATTGGGTCTGGGAAAACTCTAAAGTGAAATAGAAGAACGTTAATCTGATTTATTTTGAGCTCTGAGAAAGAAATCGCCTCAAATTCTATAAAAGGGAGGTGCACTGCTATATTTCAAATTCAAAATACTAATACTAAAAAAGCAAAGCAAACTTATTGCAGAAAGGATAGTCTTAATTAGGCAGTCCCCAGATACAGTGATCACATCAAAGTCAGGACAGAATTAGAATGAAAGGCCATCTGAGGCCAAGCCAATCCTCTGAACAAAAAGGATGTCCAAAAGTAACATATTCCTCCCTAAAGAGCAAAGCAGCTGCATTTCCCTTCTTAAGCTGACTGAGGTAGCCCAGCCTATGTTTTCCCAGAATTAATAAAAAAGGAAGAAAAACCTTGTTATTGTCCTTGCAACACTGTCACTGTTGAGTGCTCCAGTTTAGAATCAATATTTCTGAACGTGGTGTCAGTTTCCAGCACATTGGAGAAGAAATTCAAGAAGTTGTTCCCAAATCATAAAAGGAGACCAAAATATCATTTTCGGGATAGTGATGTGCCCAGGAACACCAGACACAGGCAAAATCCAAGAGCATCCTGGTCTCAAGAATGCACAACTGGTTGCAGTTTAAGGACAGTAGGAAGGTAATTTATTCTTTCAAATAAAACCAGTCACCCAGAGCTGTCACACACCTCCTTAATCTAGTCAAACTTGGCAAGACAACAGAAATAATCCTTATCAGACTTCTGTTAAATACAAACAATATATTGCCTAAGGATTTAACAATCTTATACCGTTAAAAAAGAAAAAAAAAAACTGCACATCTCAAATATAATGTGAGTGAGACTCCCAAATTCCAGTTCAATGCAGAAAGCACTTTGACTGGGATTTGCTTGTCCAGCTTCAGATACCTGTGATTCCCAAGCATATTGGGACCGAACTTATTTCTTCAGACACGTCTATCTTAGTATCCTGCATGAAGAATTAATTTCCATTTTAGGAGTCCAAATGTAACTTTTATTAGAAACATACCAAATGAAAGTGGTAGATAGATACCTGTCTTCTGCAAATACTTTGATAAAATTTGGCCTTTTAGTCAAGGTAGCAAGTTTTCCTTTACCCCAAAGACACACAAGCAATCAGATTGTGGAAGGCATTTAGATCGTCGTGCTAACATCCCCGGATGAACCCTTGCACACAAAGCAGGACAGATTGCAGCGTTAAATAAACAGATAGACACAAGACACAGTTATGCATTACAAACCATATGTCCATAGACAAGTCCACTATCTGTTTCTATACTCTTCCCAGTTTGGTGAAGCTGATTTGGTAAGAGTGCAAAGGAGAAGAGCCCTGTAATTTAAATGGACCTTTCTGACTGTCAGTTAGATTGATTACATTTTTCTGTAAACAATACATTTTTAAGTAGCTTTTTTATAGAGTTTATTTTACTCCTCCTATTATAAAAAACTCATCACAAATGCAATCACATTTCTATTCATGTGCCTCCTAAGTCTTCCTCCCTTCCTTTTCTCTGGCCACCTGTTAGTACTTCCTTCTCTAAATTTAACTCTGTTCTCTTTGTTTGGTGACCTTTTCCTCATGCCCTCATTATCCAAATTCTGTTCTTGCTGTGGTAAAACCAAAGTGTGGGGGGAGAGAACCGGATTTGGGTTGTTACTCCAGAAAACAGTAGCAGGATGGGTAATGAAATAGCCCATTAAGCAAAAACATTTACGGATGTTGATTCATTCTAACAAAGCAAGATTTTTTAAACACAAAAATCACATTGTAAAGAAAATGTTGGAATATATTAAGAAACATCAAAATATGACTCATTCCTAATACTTTGCCTAAGTAGCAAAGTGATGCCCAAGGACCAAATACCAGTATTGCCCTTCCTTGCCCTTCTCAGGCATGACAGTCCCCACAGTTGGACCTCAGCCTGTCTTTGAATTGAGCATTAACTCTGAGAAATTTTTTTTCTATGAGCAGCTGTCTCCACTTTTAAGTTTCACAGAACTGGTATTCTGTAATAATTATAACAAGTAAGAATTATTCCAGAAGAATAATTCAGTGATTTCCCTCAGGTACATAAGTCCCTCCCAGGTAACCGAATAATAAACACTTGAATATTTGTCACCTTAAGTTATATTACCATAGAAAAAATCTCAAAAAAAAAATCATGTTCTGGGGTTACGGATAGCAGGATTCCAATTAAAAAAAAAAACAAAACGCATTACCACCTTTTCCCATGTCACCTAGTATGTCTGTTCTGCTGGCCTTGCTAGGCCACGCTTCTACAAGCTCCAACTGCCCCAATAAATCTAACCTGCAGCTAATAAATTGCATGACCTCTATGGAGACAGGTTGGTGCACAGAAAAGCCATGCCGATGCAAAGTCTTGTAACCAGATAGTGGTTACTAAATGAATTTGTTTGGTGAAAAGTAGGAAAATAAAAGCTATGTTCATATTTTGCCTACAAAGAATCTGAAAAACACTGCTCCCAGAAAATATACACTACTCTTTAAAATATAATCAGCTTGTGGTTGAGACACAGAGGGGAGATTTTTTTTAAATGCCAAAGTTGTTGGCATGACACTAGGCATTGGTTTAATTTCATTCTCCTCCTTGCTCAGAGCCAAAGTGAGTCATCTTGCCCATGAAATACAAATCTGTACACAACACTGGCTGTTAATTACCTTTCCTGTCTCCATTAAAGAGCAAAGTGACAGTTTCAACCTCTCCCTGGGCGAGCATTGAGCTCTCGCGCAGTCTCCAGCCCTGGCCAACAAATCTGCTGCTACAGCTCGAGTGGCACTTGAGCTACTCGGTCAAACTCAGTATAATAACTGATAATTTGACAACAAGAAGCCGTCTTTAGAAAACTTAAGCCACTCATAATAGCAATGGAAATAAACACAGGAGTTTCGTTACTTGGGCGGTCTGCAAAGCTGCTCATTTGGTTGTGGGCTGCACTGATTGTTTCAAGGCTGAGCACAGGCTTCTCCCTGTTGTGCTGTGTGCTTTTTAGCACACTGGTTCCATCCAAACCTAGGGCTTTTTCTTTCATTTATTTGCATGCCTACATTATCATATGTGTGATATTTTGAAAATAATAGGATTCAAAGAACATGACTATCTGCTTGCATGACGCTTACCCAAAGGCAAGCACCATCCTCCAGCTCCCAGGAGGTCATCTCAGAGACCAAGATATCCTCCTCTTGCCAACCCCATCCCGTGGCATCACATCTCACATCACCAGTCTCACAGGTTGTTCAGGTCCATTTTTACCTATGGACAGCGCATTAACTAGGAGAGATTTGCAGAAGATTATAGCAATTGTCATTAACAAGCATTCAAAAACCCTAAAGCTTCCTTATTCCCTGACTTAACTTTAGAAATGACAAAGAAGGAGCTTACTTCAACTGCTTGTTCACCAGGTTTGGGAGCTTTTTGGAGCTTCTGGTTGAGCTCTCACATTTTTGGGTAACCATGAGAGGCAGAAATATGCTTTGTTCAATACAAAGGAATGCCTTATTATATTTTTGAATAGCTCCATCTGGAGAGCTTTATTTATAAAACATCATAAAGTTTATATCATAGAAGTCGAGCAACATGGAAGTTGCCTACTAAAATTTACAATTTTAGCTGACAGTCACTCCTGTGCAAAGGCAAATCAAGAATTCTGCCAGACTTAGCCCTATAAACCCTTGGACCTCAAGCAAGTGCATTAGTTCACATCAAGACCCTTGATTATCTACTTGTACCGTCCTCTAGGTCCTTCTCTTAGCTCAGCTATTGTTTCAGGCTTTAAAAAAAGGAAGCTCTTGATTTATTTATTGTGCTAAATAAGTAAATACTGACATCAGGGTTGATCCTACATAGCAGCAGGTACATCCACTCCTCAGGCATACTGATGACTACAATGAGGGTTCTGGTTTTGTTAGCTTATGAGGGAAATTTATGAGATTGTTTAAACAAAGTGGGAGTACCAGAACTAGTTCTAAGAGGCAGGGAAATCCCATTTATCACTCATGTGCAGAAGAGTAAATTTGTCTTCTTGCAAGATAAACATGGGGTGAGAAGGCAAAAAACCATCTGCGAGAAACACATGGACCAGTTTCTACTGCTTCCATTTCCCCTCCACCTCTAATTTTCTCCATAAAGTAGTTTATGGATAGTTACTCGTTTGCACAGGGTTTTTCCATCACATTTTACCATTGTGACTAGTGACTAATGATCTTGAAAAAGAAAAGTAGATATATAAGGATAATATATATTCCAGATTAAGGAGGGAAAGCTTGGCTTTAGCTCAATGAGGTACATAGCCTGACAGACAAAAAAAAAGATTTATGTGAAAAGCAATACAAAACCATATTTGAGGCACAGGCTAAGTGTAAGCAAAGATGTGGCCTCAGACAAACACCTAACCAGCAACTATGGAAATACCAATATGTTTTTGCACTTGAGCTCACCTATCTGATACCAATCTTATTTAATTCTCTGAACTTGAAACTATTGCAAACAAACAGCTTCTGTTGTATTTTCTTCCCACAGATTAGGAAAGAAATGGGAATAGAGTGACAGTTAACAGATCAGTATCTGCTAGTTTGATTCCAAACATTGGTGGTATTGAGTAGCTGGGGAGGAAGACACAAGCAGCACTGCCCCAGGGCCTCAATAGGCAGCCTGCTCCACAGTTTTCCCCATAACCCTTGTTATTCAGGATTATTTTTTGCTGTCAGCCAGCTCAAGTTCTTAAAAGATAAACAAACAAACAACACAACATCACCACAAACACACAATAATGCACACATCACACTTGAATGCTGCTACCTTGATATACCTACTTCTTGGCAACTTACTCTGATGAGCAAGAACGTTCCTTTCATACTTTCAGCAACATGCCAGGGAAGCTGCAGAAGCTTCAGGGATGCTTCTCCAAAAGTTCATCCACTCCAGTGCAGGAGTTTGGTTTCAACTCCGGAAGATGTCATAGGCAAAATGAAGTCTATCCCAAATATTCTCTCTCCATTTGATCAGGATTTTTTTCCCCACTAGCTTTTGCTTTGTGGAATAGTCCTCAATTAAACAAAGAGAGAAGGCCACACTACTCTTCTCCGCTGGTAGTATTTTAGATCTGCCTAACCCTAGAAGTTATTAGCTCACAAGTCATACAAGAGCCACGTTTCCTACTTTTTGGTTGCAATATCAAAACTACCAGGTCTAAAATGAGTTATTGCAGGTAAAAACCATTTTGACAGATGCAGGTTTAATTGTTGCACCCTGCAATGCCTTTGGAAACATAAGACACAATGCTGAGAGGTTAGCCGCATATAGATTACTGAGCTGGAAAATTATTTTGGACCTAAAGTATCTGTACTTCAATTTTATGGGTGATTAAACCTAATGTGTTGCCATTCAAAAGCAATTAAGTCCAATATCCAGAATGCAGCGTCCCCTTCCAGTGAGTGATTGGGAGGAAGCAAAAGGATTCACTGGACTGATGGATCTTCTCTAGGAATCCCCTTGGCAGCCTTAAGTTCTTTCATAAAACATAAGTCAAGCAAAAATGTAACAGTGGAGAGAGAGAGAAGTCCCTTGGCTTACAGCTTGCACATGGATGCACATCCAGGGGAGCTGCATGAGCTGCCCAGAGGAGATCCTGGAAAGAGGATTCTTCTGATAACTAGATAGACAGAAATGGTCCAAGACAACAGACTGGCCAGTGCACTTGCAGCAGTAGTTTTATTTTCTTTACAGGCTTAGTGTCAAGCAAACCAAGTACCCTTGAGGTCTTTATACTTTCTGCATTGTCAGAAGAGAGCAAGTCAGAATGGCTGAAGGCATCAAAGCAATCAGCAAAAAAACAAACCCACAAGTGTTGCAAAACCACCCTGATCAGGAACCATGCTTAGTGTTAGGCTCTTAAATTCTTAAAAACTAGAAACTAAAAACAATCTCTGACTCTTCTTTGCCCTGTCTACATTGTTCCTCTGTCTGAACTGACAATTGCAAAGTTACTGCTGCACAAGCATTTTTTTATGACTTTTCAAAGAAAAGTTTGAGGTGTTGTGCCCAAAGTTGCTAGTTTTACACTCTGGCCTATCCACAAAAATACCAGCAATACATGAGGCTTGCAAAGGGGCTGCACTTGTGCATTGGATCTTCCAAAGGTTCTAAACACATCAGTAGTGACATGTAACACATTATGAATTCCCTAATGCAGGGGCTGTCACAGATCTGTGTTCACCTTGACAGAAAATCAGCCCCAAGAGTCAAAAGCCAGATTTTTGCTCTCAGCTTCAATGCCCGAGTGCAGCACATACTGGTTAATGATGGCACATAAGAATCAATAAACAGTTCCTGGCTTTCAGCTGATGGTACACAGCTGCAGGATCAGGTGAACCATGCAATTTGTTTACTGAGGAAGGTTCTCTTGATGTGCATGACCCCCAACACAGCCCCCTGACTTTGCTTTGCTGGTGTCATTACCACTCTCTTAATCCATTGTGGACACCATGCTGCTATATTCTGGAACTAAAATAACAAAAGCCTCAGCACCCACCTCATGTGCAATCAGCTGTGATCCCTTGCTCTAAGGAATAGGCTGACAGCAACTTTTAGGATTTTGGAGAGCAGGAGTCTCATAGTATAAGCATGTGGAGCTCATGCTAGCAGAAAGCACCAGTTTGTTATTTCTGCTTGTTTCCTGCCACCCTTATTTGACCTGCTGGAGGAACGTTAAAAGTGAAGGAAAAATGTTCTTTTGTTAAAAAATGGAAACTGAAAATAAAGCATCCTCACAGATCAAAGATGGAAAAGACCTAAGACATCACCACATTCTTCTTGCTTATTATCCTGCCTCATAACCACACTTGATACCAAGAGAAATTTATCCAAACTGTTAAACATTCAGTTACACAGAGGGATAGAAGATGCCCATCATATACTGGTCTCTGAGGTTATGAGGACAGGAGTTTAGGGGTTTATTCCATCAAAATAGTCAAGTATCTAAATCTTTGCTTAACTTCCAAATAACTCTCAGTTACCTCAAAAAGCTAGACAGGAGCACATTGGAAAGCCTGAAAGGTTATTATCTACAGAAGATGTAGACCTTCTCAAGATGCAATCTAATCAACATTATCATCTACAGAATCCATTTAACCAAATATAACTCTGGACATAGCAAAAAGAAAAAGGTGGGTGGGCAGAACCTATGGCTCCTTTGCACTATTGGAAAGGAAGCTGCCCAGACAGAGCCTGGTCAGACCACTCTAGAGATCAAACATAAGCTCTGAAGCAGATAGGATCCCACAACCACCTCCTGCAAAGTCAGTTTGGCACCAGTCACCCTCCAGTCATTAGGTAGCACTTGGTTCCCCACATACTCCACAGATAAGGGCAGGCTGAGCAGCACATCACTGAATTCAGTCAACTTGGCACCGAACAACTTGTGCAGCGTTTGGCCGCAGATTAATCAATCATTCATAACCTAATTTGTGCTGAGGAGTTCTCAGGGGCTCTTCTGCATATTGTCAGCCCTGCAACGCATTGCAACTGTCACACTTGGCCCTGATGGCACCAGCTGGGTGATGTGCCCTATTGCAACTGTCATATCTGCTTTAAGGATCTGCCACCTGTGACATCGCTTGATTTTAGCTGGATTGAGAGAGATGTTTAGATGTTTGCTTGCAGAAATCACATGCAGGCCTCAGTGGGGAAAGAGCCTGAAGGAAAAGATTGGCAGAAGGAAGGGGGAGGGAGAAAAAAAAAAAAAAGAAAAAAAAAAAAAAGGAGAACTGGAGTATTGGAGTTGAGAGTGAAGAGAGCGAGATACTGATACTCTTGGGTCAGGATGATCATGAACTATTCTCTAGCAATGGGAAAAATGGTGTTTTACACCCAAAAGTAGTTCTAGCCACACTGCTAAGACAGAACATTTGGGTCCTTCTCTGACCTTGGGTCAAGAAACAGATGAGTCTGCATATTTGTGTGGAATCAGACACTGGATGAGACAGTGAGAGGTCCTCATGCTCGGTGCAGCTCCAAGAGGGACAGAGGCAGCACACAGGCTAAGGAAGCAACTTGCTTGCTTCAAGCTACAGATATTTTTTCCTCCCTTAAGTTTTCACTGTTCAGCCTGTTTTTTGGGGGGGAAATAATAATACTACCCAAACTCTGAAGACCTTTACAAGATTGCAGCTTATAACAAGAAGGCCTAAAGGGGAGAACCTTTCCACGTATATCACGCCGCAAGACAGACTCGGTGCCCTTGTCACCTACTGGCAGGTGAGAATAGGCAACAACTGTAACTGAGCAGCCTAAGGAAAATGAAGCTGAAGCCTCAGGTTAGCACAGAGTGGATGGTGGTTCCCAGGATCACGTCAGGGCAGTGAACAGGGAACAAAAGTGCATGGCTGAGGTAAGGACAAGTTTTGCATAGCAGGAATTGAATATGTACAATCAGTATGGTATTTAGAGCTGCCAGTCCTTACTTGTGCTGACCTAGGGGCTTGGCTGCTTCGTGCTGCAGTGCAGATCTAGCCCTCAGTGCAGCTAACAGTGTGCTAATTGGGCCTTTGCAGGTCTCAGGATCCCAGGTTTTTCCTACAAGACCCACCACAATGCCTGTGCACCTGAACCATGACTGACAGCCTCTCATTCTCTTCCCTTCCTGAGAATCCCTGCCAAGAAAAACTTCTCTCTTCAAACTATTTCTTAAAAGGAAGAAAGGGAGGAGACAAAGTAGGAAAAAAAAAAAAAGAAAGAAAAAAAGAAAGAAAAAAAACCCAACACATCTTCTCTTCTCAACAGTCTTGGCTTTCCTGCCCTGGATAACCACTTAAAAGCATTAGGTGACAAATGCTTTGTTGTCAAGCACAGAAAAAGCCCCTGGGACTTGTCTTCCAACACTTCTGCTGGTTAATGAAAGAGTGACATAACAACATGACAAGGGATTTAAAAAAATTAAGTCTTCCCAGACACACTCCCTGGGGGTGCTTCTACTATGACATGCAGACTGGCAGGGCTGCTGCTCACAAGATACCACATCCCCACATTTCCTTGTTTTACAAGAAATGGATTTCACTGGGTAGTGAATCTTTAATGTGACAAAAGGGATGCAGCTGTAGTGTGTTTCTTTGACACCACTGCTCCAAGACACACATTGTGGAGTGTAAGCTTGGAGAAGACTTTTGCATTGCACTCTTGGACCAATCAGCCAGATTAAGGAATGGCTTTCAAAAGGAATAAACAGAGAGTGAAAGTCATGGCCAGTGGACTTTTTATGTTGGGAAGCACTAGGAGGGGAAGTGGAGTTAGAGAGAGTGGACAAGATAGATCCCTGGTCAGGATGGGGATCTATCAGGATGTCTCTGTCTCTCTCTCTCTCTCCTGTCTGCTCTGAACACAGACACACTTTCCTGGAGAAGGTGGGAGCCCCTCAGGGACATCCCATAATCTGCTCCAGCCTCCACCAGCCAAGGTTGTGGCATCAACAGCTACCTCCTCACCTCCAGTACCTGCCATTGTAAATCATTCCCCAGAGCAACACTTAGAAGAAGGCATCTAAATCACAAAATAAAACAGGTCAGAGCTGCAATTATGATCAGTGAAGCAGGCATCAGTATGTTGTGCATAATTAAAATGACTGTAGGACTTCTCTATAAATATCAGCCAGAAAAGTGTCTCTTTGTGTGTGGGCATAAAAAATGAGATGCACAAAGCAGTCTGCTCTGATGTGACAACATGACCTTGGAACAACTTTGATGCCTTCACACCAAAGTAATTACACTGCCAAAACATTTGATTGTCCCCCCTCTTGCCAATAGCAAGAACCAAGTCCTTGCAGCAATAAATGTATAACCACTAACAGTTCAATAAAGACCCAGAGATGGGTCCATTTTGCAATGGCTGCTCCTCCTTGAAGTTCTCTAAACCTGCATCTCCAAGAGCAAACACTCATTTTCTCCTTCAAAAGTCTAAACCGTGCTTGGAGATAAAATCCACTTGAGATGATAAATGAGTACCATGCAAAGCTTGTCTTACACACGTCTTTAAATATTTTAGTTACTGTTCATCAATCTTCCCCACCTATGTAGCATTCTCAACTACTTCACAGCAACAAGTCAATTCTTAGGCGCAGTTGAGAGGCAAGACTTTTCCCGCTTTTCTCCACATTATAATCATGGTGAACACAGGAATATTAAATAGCAGGTGGTTTTCTTTCCCTGATCTTAGATGGGATTTAATATTAAAGTTTCAAAAGCAGGATAGGTAACAGTGCTACTCTAGATACCCTTGCTGGTGCTGTAGTTCGTGGATACACCCAAATACCACATTTTGCATCTCGTGAATTCCAGGTTTTGCAAATTCATTTGCAGAAAACCTCAAAGTCGACCAACAACTCGAGCAAAAACACTTTGGGCAAGCAAAACTTAATAGGTGAATAACACCAAAATTAGTAGACAACTGAATAAAAGGAGCATTTCTATTATCAGAAACTGTGCACAAACTGGGCAGATAGCAGCATATGTGGCATGTCTTTATTCAAAGACACTTCAAAACTAAAAGAATTCAACTTACAGTCACTCACCTCCTGTTCAATAACCTGGTAAGCTCCTTGTGTCCAGCGTAACGTCTGGACACATTTTATTGATCAGGTAGTAAACTTGTAGGATTTTCCATTATTTGACCACTAACAATTGGGCATATCTCTCCCTGTAGTCAAGTATTAAGCAGGCAGGAGGGAAATGTGAGATTCATTGACTTATTATACATTACAGATAAATAATAATGAAAGACCTATGCATCATTCCTGTCAATGTGTTAAAAAGATTTGCTGAATACACAGAGGTCAGGAAAAAGAAGTCACAAGTGTTAGTCTAAAGGAAAGAAAAGAACAGACCGAGACACAGGTTTATTAGGGGGCTAACAGGACCCTGACAAGAAGACCCTGCCATCAGCTTTAGCAGATAGACTTGGTGCCTTAAGCTATGGTGTTACTGCCCCTTCCAAATAAAATATCCCAAACTAGCCCACAGATGAGGGCGTAGCTGCAAACAACATCACTTAAGAAAAAAATTGGTGGCTCTTTCACAATCCAAAAGAAAAAAATACCAAATAGATCTGTGTAAGTAATCACTCTTTATTAGTATGCTAGACAAATTTTAGCAATCTCAAATTAAAAGAGAAATTCACAACGCACTGAGCTAGATATTCAGGGAAATAAAAGGGAAAAAAGCATAACACATTATTTTCAGTTGCTCAAGTACAAATCTTCCTTCTAAAGGATAATGGTGCATCCAAAATGGTCATCTCCTTAAAATAAGGTATATAAAGCACTAAAAAGAGAAGCACATAATACATGACTTATTGTTGCAGCATTGTCAGGTCACTTCTAAAAAAAGATGTTAAACTGCTTGAGCTTCTGTTGGGAATTCTCCCTAATAAATATCCCTTTTATGTTCTTTTTCAGCTCCATCATTTAGCGGATGCTACAAGAGGTTTCAGAGAGATTCTGAAATAGGTGGACGCAGCCAGCAAGTGACCCTCGGTGGGGAGGAGCACAGCAGCTCCTTGCCAGACACCCTGCTTCAATGATCACCAGCAGTGATGGAAGAGCAGCGTTTAGAGATCCGTCCAGAGGCTAATAAACCCTTCTGGTATTCCGGGAAAGCCAAAAAGACCTTCCTAGCATGCAGGATATGGAAAATAACCAGGAGAAAAGAGGCTCCAGCCCATCAAAGGGAGCACCATCCTGCCAGGGAATGGTTTAGTGTTTGTGCTTTACAGAGGAAAGGTTCCCTACTTGTGTCATTCCCTATTGCTTTAGGTTTAGCCCAAAAGTAAATCTATTTTTCAACAGCAACACAGAAATTATTGATGCTATGTTTGAAGTGCTTCTTCTCAGATACCTACATATGCACACACACACACACACACACACACACACACACACACAGAGCATATATCTTGCATAGCTTACTCAACTCTACAAGCTTGGCTGCAAACCTGCTCTTGACCTTCAGCTCAGCACAGGATTTCCTCACTTAGAGGCATCTCAAAAGCAGGCAGGCTAGTCAGACACGCACACAGCATCTCAACCCCACTCATGGTGGGAACAGAGACACAACATCACAGGGAACAAATCAATGCAAGTCCGCAGAATCCGAGGCCAACGCTATCATAACCTAGTGCTGTGCTAAATAAAGCAGAAGAAATGCTCTTAAATCTCTGTCTCCACAGGGGATGATTTCCAGAGAGCCCGTGGGTATCGTTGGCACAGCGGGCTGGCTGGGACGGGCTGCCTGGCCACACTTGCTATGCTTTTACCAGGTCACCTGTCTCCTGTTGCCTAAATCCAGAGGAAAAAATATGATTCATCTAATACATTCCTCTGTTAAAGCCTGTTAACTCCTCATCTGCCATCCTCTGTATCCCTCACCCTTGCTAGCATGAGACAAACTCCATTCATGGCAAGTAACAAAAAGAAACCTCATTTCCTTTGAACTTATTTACAAGTTTTATCATTAAACTTGCCCACATTATGCAAGCAGCTTGCAATCTTCCTTAATTCTCTGACTTTAATTATATAATTGAACAACCCAAAAACTCATTTTTTCCAGGAAACATTAAACATTACCATCTTAATGAAATTCTTAATGAAATGGTCCCTTCTGCATGCAAATGACTGGCAGTGGATTTGCTTATCACACTGCTAGACAAAGAGGACAAATGCCCTTCCTCACATCAATCATTGAGAGTGACAGTCCTTCCTACTGACATTCCTCCTAGATGGATGGATAAGATGGAATGAACCATGGATAGGAGGAAAAATGTACCAGGGACAGCGAGGAAGCAGTCAGGAAGGTCAATAAGTGGGAAGAAAGAGGGAAAGTGGATCAAGAGTCAGTGCAAACTTTTTCTGAACCTCACTTAGCTAAAACTGAGACTCTCTGAGCCCAAGTTGTAACGCACTGAAGTGAATAGCTGTAGTTGAGGCTGGGTGAGATGCAGCAGCTCTCATCTGCCACGTTGTGTGTGAACAGCTAATGAACAGGCTAGAGGATAACACTAAGCATTTTAGACCATTGACTTCTGTAAACTATTTCAAGAAGTGTCACTCTCCATCTCCCCCCTTCTCCCAAACACTGTGTGATGCCTTGATGACAGTGACACGCTGTGTAGGGAGGTCTCTTTGCTCCAAGCATGAACCACAGCAGGACTGTCACCATCAGGACACATGCCCAGCAGCAGCACCATGCCATGCATCCTCCTCCTCCCTTGGAGGATGGACATGTGCCCAACACAGCCTAAAACACAGGGTTGTTGGCACATCAAGGGCCGCAGCGACCAAGTTATCTGTGAAGGTGAAAACCCCAGGACACAAATGGTATGGGACCATGGAGACGGGGGAAGTGAACACTAAGCTTCTCTATACCTCCCATCGCATCTCTCATCCACCTGCCAACTCATCAGTCCTCTCCAGTGCATCAGCTGGGAGGAAGAGGAGCAGCCTCTCCTCACCCATGACACACAAATTACCCATCTGGTAAAATATCATCCTTTGGTGCCTGTCAGCACCTACACCAAAGACCCCAGAGGCATCTGCCCAGCCACTATGCCAAGTACAACCCTACACCCCATAGATTTACACGCTGCAGTGCTGCTTCTCAAATGCAGCCTCCTGCTCCCTTGTCCTGTTTTCTTGGTTGCCCGGTTTCTTCCTGGGCACGAAGCTCCCTTCAGCTGAAGGAATTTTTGTCATGAACCTTTCAGGTGCAGTCATTCCTTCACTGTACTCTGTGCCCTCTAGTTCTTGTTATTGATACCAGTTCAAAGAAACTAGGAACATCTTTCATTTTTATTCCTATCAAAAACATCTATAGTTCAAAGACATGACCTCAGAGTCTCTGCTTCTGCAAACAAGATAGGCCTGGCTTTTGTACCAAAACTCATGTCACTGAATCAGCTTGAGCCTCCTCTAAGTCTAACTCTTTCCAAATCTAATTCTCACAAACCAAGAGCAGAAAAGTTTTAATTGATATACATTTGTTTAAACACATATGGTGAGGGGGCCACAAAAAAAAAAATTCACAAAATCCCCTAAGATAATCCCTCCCGTTTCATTGAACTTACAGCACCTACCCAAACTTGAGCCTCAGGTTCCTCCCCCCAGTTCACACTCTGATCCACAATTACACAGCGTGTGGTCACAACAAACTTGAAAATAAGCAGAGATGACTGGTTAACAATTTAGAGGTGGGAGAAGGAGGGGCAGAGGGAAGAACTCCCCCAAGGCCCCAAGTCGCAAAGCTGATGTGCTAACATGGTTATGCAAGTCATCCAGGATGTTGCTGTCCTGGCACTGCTTAACCAGGTCTGAAAAAGCCCTGCAAGATTCAGAGCACCAGCTGCATGCCAGAGGTGGGAATCTAAGCCCGACCTCTGCACCATGTCCACTAAGGGTTTTTTGCTGCCTCACGGTCCAACTACTGCCAGCTGGAAGCCAGGCTTTTTCCAGGACTTGGGGACAAAATTGTCTTCTCTATATTAAGTTTAAAAGCCAAAGAACACATGAATCAACTGCAAACAATGGACAAGCTAATTGCTTGATTTCATTAGCAGATAAAAGAAATAGATGCATGACCTAAGCAACGTTAATGTGGGTCAACTTCTTACACTGCTTTGAAGACTCTCTGGCTGGGGAGCCTTCTCTGAGAAATTAGGGTTTTTTTCCTCCCCAGAGTCTTGGTTTCTTAGCTGAAAACGTGTGCCAAGGTCTCCCCAGGTCTGCAGATCAGTTCAGTTCTCTCCACACTCCATCTTTCTATAAAATGTAACTTGCCAGTGCAACACAAGGTACAATTACAGCTTGGGGAATTATCAATATAATGGCTTTTTCAAACTTTGGCAAGTAAAGAGGATCTTTATCTTGCAGCAGCTTACATACCTGAACAACAGGAAAATCTTGACTCACAATTTACAGCCTTCGTGCTCTAGCAGTCCAACCAAAATGAATGGCCATGCATTTGTTTTGGCCAGTAGAACAAGGAAGTTTACACAAAGTGCAAGGGATCACAACACGCAGCCCTCAAGGTCCACATCAACTCATTAAAAAGAATGCTTAAATGGAAGCAACTCCACAGGGCTCAGTGGGAATTCAACCCAGTCTGCAGCTTATAACGCCCTTTCACCAGGTGCCTTTCGTTGCAGATGCTCTCCAGGAGAGCTGTAACCCCAGAGCCTCCTCCACTTCCATCTGGGTTTTGCTCCGCGACTCAGCCCACCTTCAAGCGCACTCCCTGGCTGCATTTTCGTCCTTGGCACTGTTTGCCATCCTCGCCTCCTCTGCTCTGCATTTCTTCGCAGTTATTTATAGGCCGCTCTCATTCCCCTGCTCCCTGCCTCCCAGGGATTTGCTCACTTTTCTACTCCAGCTTCGTACGCAACAGCCTCCCACAGGCAAGATTTACGTCAGGCCTCCCCAGCTGCCATTCCCATGCCAGGGGACGAGTTCTGATTTGGTGAAGGTAGGGCCTTAAAAGACTATTTTTGGGCTATTTGAACCTCACATGAAGTTGAAACCTCATTTTCCTCCAGTTAAAGTTTGCCTTTTTCACTTATGTCAACTAGAAATCTATTTAAAATTACTAAACGATGGCATTTAGAACAACAGAAAAAGAAGCCCAAAGTGGCCAAAATTGTGCTTGCCAGAATAAGCCAAAATACAGGCTCAGATCCACTTAGCATGGACTTTTTCCATCCCATTCGATTTTTCTCTATTACCTTTGCTTTCCCTTTCCTCTTCATCTCTCTGCACCAATAATAAAAGGGAACACATTTTTCCTTCCATTTGGCTGCTCTCTGCTGCTCCTTTGTGCAACCCGCCCCCCCCCCCCCAAACTGCTTCTCAGGCCCTGCTGTAGCTTTAGCCTCAGATTGGTTTTTTTTTTCGTTTTTTGAACACAGCACTTCCCCAAGCTCCAAAATTGATATAAATGCTCAAATGTGACCTTCGCCCCACCCAGCCCGCTCCTACCATCACAGGAGAATCTGTCAGTGCCTCCTACCACACTCTACAAGTGAGCACTAGGACACCCAGCTAGGATCACAGTCCTGGCCTAAGGGACATCCTTTGGTCATCAGTATTTTAGGGATACCCTTCTTGCTCATCTGTTCTTACTATTTTGGCTAATCAAAGTGCAATGTTTCATTGTTGGCTTTCCCAGTCACTTAAGACTCTCCCTACCTAATTAGCTCTGCAAAACAAGAACTGACCAGGCAAATAACCTGCACCACAGCCTGACCAAAAGGAGCAAAATTATGTAAGTTGGTGTTTGTTCAGAAAATAGATGAAGGAAGTACATAGGGGAAAAGCAGACAAAGGTGAATATTCAGTACATACTCGACTTTAAGACAGTCCTAGAGGTGGGGAGGGGAACCCATCAGTGTATGGGAAGCTCGCAGGTTTATGCAGCAGTCTGAACTCAAGATTTAAGTGCAAGGGCCCAGACCTCAAAAACCTCTACAAGTGGCCAGGCCTCCCGGCAGTGCTGCTGACAGACACAGCCCCGCAGGCAGCAAGTGCTCGTGCACAGCAGCTGGCCCTCCCTCATTCTCATGCCTTGCTGGCTCCCCATATGCTCTTGCATGAGTGCTTGAGCACATGTAGAGGTGGCAGAGCTTTGCTGCAGCTCCATTTTCAGTAAACTACTTGCAAAACCTTGACTTTTGATGGAGGAAGCAGGCAGGGGGAAGAGGGGAGGCACACAGTAGGATAAGGCTAGCTCCTCCTTGACCTGTGCCCTTTCCATAGGGAAAGCAATACTGTGCATGCCACATTCCCCAAGCAAACAGCCATAGGTGTTCTTGTTTGGTGCATTGCAGTGTGCCCAAAAGGACTCAGAAGTCAGCAGAGTCAACCAACATTCTTAAAAGGGGCAATTAACATAATACTATGTCCACAAATGTTTGCCTAAAGGCTGGGATGTTTAAGGTAGCCCATTGGCTCATCATCTATTTCACAAGAGCCCATGTGGGCCGTAAGGAAGAAACAGAAGGATGACAGATTTGGATGGCAATCAAGCAAGTCTTACTGGGATAAAGTGAACTTCTGTCTTAGTAAGGAATGCACAGCAACATCTGACATTAATAAATGAGAGAAGGAAAAAGTATACTGATTCTCTCTTGCTCTGTAAATTCTCATCCTCAGTAACAAAAGGCACAAAGGTTTGGGAGTGACAAGCTCCAGATGCAGCAGAGTCACTTGGACCATGGGCAGCCTCAGCCCCTCTCAGGGCTGCAGTATTAAGCAGGACCAATATCCTGTTCCCCAGCACGGCAGGAGCCAGCAAGGCTGAGCTGGCACCGGGCAGGAATGCCGTAGGTTCTTCCACACAGACACCACACACAATGCGCTCGCTAATCCACCCCCAGCCCGAGCTATTGACCGTTCCTGTTTAAAGAAATAAGTGGGGATTAAGAGCAGGGGGCCTGAAATTCAGCAGAGCTGAAATTAAACTGGAAGCTCCTGCAGGGAAGGGCCTGGAGCTGCGGTGGGTCAGGAGGGAGCTCAGCAGCAGGATATTGGCAGCTGTCAGATTCCTCCCCAAACTTCTCCCAACAGGAGAGCATGGGGATTTGCTCCGACCACCACTTTTTCTTTTCTTTAAAGGTATAAATAAGAAACAGAATTTTCTCCCCACTTACCTCCTAAGGAACAGGCTGAAATGTCACCTTAGCTGCACAGACAGGTTTTACTTCTACTGTGGGCAAGTTTTTTCACTTAATCTAAATTACAGTGACAGCTCTTTCAAATATTTGCTAAAATCCTCTTCGCCTCCCTCCCCCTGCCAGCCTTGTTCTTGCCTTGCCTGAACCTACAGCCGATCACCTCCCTTTCAGCTAGCAGTTGCATTCACCTACAGTTTCCTTTAGAAACCTGAGAAGGCAGCTCCTCAGTTGATGCAGCTGGCCAAGATCTCCACCTGTCAGCAGGGCAATCCCACCTATTCCAGCCATGGATCTGACCCAGGGACTCCCCAAGCTCCAGCTGCAATGGCAGCAGAATCAGACAAGGCCATTAAATGTTTGGGAGACCTCCAAGACACTTTCAGGTGCTGCAGGGAGCAATGCCAGCAGTTTTGCAGTTAGTAAGGCTTTCTCCATCAGAATCAAGGGAGGAAAGAAAATAAAATCAGTGCAAGTTTGATACACAGGGATCTTATCCAGCAGGTTTCCTCATTTTAATCATATGAGCCCTGATCTACCACAAAGTCCGGGGATACACAGTGCATTTTAGACATAAAATCTTTCCTCAAACTCAGTATTCAACTTCTTTTTGTTTTCATCCAGAACAGGAGACTTACTCCCCTGTAACTGAGATGGTCTAGAACAACAGTCCTGCAGAGGCACAGAGCTCCCTGAGGATGAGACTGTCTACATGTGCCATCTCCTGCAAGAAGAATCACCAGTTGCAATTTCAAATAAGTTAAATTGGCTTAAGAAAGAAAAAGCACATCTTCCATTTTCCCTTATGCACTCCAAAAGGAAAGAAAATCACTGAAACAAGAAAGGGCACACATCATTTCACACCCAAGTATTCAGCAAAGAAAGGCTATTTTCATCTTCTCTTTCCTCCTTCCAATCGCACAATATCACGAATGTCTGCTCTGTTTCTGAGCAGAAAAGCCTCTCTAAGACAAGATAGAGAGGAGACCCTGACACTGCCAGGTCATTTCTTGATAAGAGAACTTCTGACAACAACATATTGCAATTACCTTCAAGATCCTGAAAAACATCCTTCCTCGATACGCATGGTCTCATCTAAGCATGGCAGATTATTCTGAAATTTCTTTGTTCTTTGTCAACGGTGGTGTTTTTTAAGATAGAAACAGTCCCCAAAACAGTTAGATCTGGTTCTGGGATATTGCCTGTTGCCTCAAAGAAAAGCACCGCATCAATACTTGACTTCAGATACACTCTGCAAAGAGCCTGGACCTGCAGGCACCAATGGAAGGTTTTTCCCTATGGGAGGAGAGGTAGTCTAAGCTTGGCAGAGTTAACAGGGAGTCCAGGTCCAAGAACACAACTCATTTATTTGTATGCTTCCCCCCATTAAAGTGGTGTGTTCCAGGATAACTCGCCATACCCAGCCTTTCTCCCCCTTTAACTCCTTTAGAAGTCTCACTACTGGAGAAAGAATAAGAACTGAATGAAATCTTATTTCTTTCTAGTTCGTCTATTGTTATTAATGTCTTAGGTTAACAAACTGAATTCAAGTTGGTTAACTGAATAATGTTAAGAGCAGTGTTTCTTATGCAGAAGGAAAAAAAAACACACATGCACATACAACACCACCAAATATAAAACAGGAAATATCAAAGCTGTTTGCATTTGTTGGCAGTATTTCTTTTTAACCTCGATTTGGAATGTGATAGTTAGGACAGTATTAGGTAGGAATTCAGATGCTTTCCATAAGAATGGGAGACATTTCTTTGGTAACAACACTTCTGTAAGTTTTGTTTAGCTTGCATGGGATAGAGTTAATTACAGTAATTCATCAAAATGGCACAAGGTAGTATTCACACACAAAGTTTTTCCTGCAGTTGGAATCCTTAGTTTTGTATGAGACTAGGTTGTGCTAATTGAATTTTCACTTGGGTAGATAAAATCTTTAACAACTCTGGAATAACTAAGTGCTCTTTGTTCAATGATGTGGATCAGAATGATTTACAGCACCTTTCATATAATCATGCTAATTTTGCTTTCATATGATTAATTAAAACAATATGTTCTTTCTTTGTAAAATAGAATTAGTGCACTCAAGGAGACAGGTTTTATTGGAAGTTTCTCTCTCTGCTTATAAAAGTAATTTTCATGTACCATCTTTTTGGCAAAAGTAAGTAGACATGCTTAAGTGGGCAAGAAAACTGAAATTAGGATGAGATTCCTTCTTGGGGCATCCCCAATGAGTTTGGTAGATCAAAGAGGACTTAGCCCCAATGCTGCAAGGCAGTGTATAGACAGCATGAAACTGGCCTGGACCTCCTAAGAAGCAGAGAACTACTCCCACTGCCATCGTTTCTTATAGTCAGGCTGTTTTCTTGCCACATTTAGAGAGAACCATTGACTGAAGCATTCCTGTGGTTCAAGCTCTGTATTCAGCACAAATCTGTAATTTGTCAGCAGTGGTCACGTATACCTAGAGGGCTCACATCACCCGCTTGTGATGACCATTATGCTGAGTCAGGACGACAAGCTAAAATAAGGGAGACCAACTGAAACAGCATTTGACATATCCTCTGGCTCAGCAAAGCTTAGGGACCAATTCCTGCATTCCCCACTGAGCTGTGGGAACTCCAGGCACCTCCCAGCCCTGGACACCAACTAGCCATTGTTCCACAGACAGGTCCTCAGCACTTGCTCTACTGGTAGCTTTGGATGATGATATTTTCCAGCAAGACCAATAACAGTTAAAAACTGATGTGAAAATGTGGCATATGTTTTTCTATGATCTCTCTCACCACTGCTCCCTGACTCTATTCCTTTGATCAGAGGCCGTGTAGACATCATTGTAATAAAACTCACTGCAGAAGAAAGCGACTCGCATCTGATCAGCAACAGAAGGAAGCAGAAGGGAATTATCTTCCATCATCCATATTCAATTCAGCAACTTACTTCCCCTGCACAGGGCTTACCTACTCCTGGGTAAGAGACTGCAGGGAGCTGCCGGCTCAACTTACCTGGTTGCAGCGACTAGTGGGGTAAATAAATTATACACCGTAACACAGAGATACCAAGTATGACCTGAAATCACTTAATTGCAGATGGCCAAGCTCAGCACATTAACTCGCCCAGAAGAGAAGCCACACTGAGTTGGAGCGTTAGGCAAGAACAACACACTATGTCATTTTTACAAACCTTCCCAAACAGAAAATCCTTTGCTAAACTATGGGTACATCCTTACAGATTCCCAGCAGACAAAAGACAGAATCCATCTTTGAATCTATTACAACATCTGTGGAATTTGGGTAACCATTTTAAGTAGAAATTCAAGCTCCAGAAGCGGTGTAACTAGGTATAAGGCTGTACACCTGTGAGCACCCTGTTACCAGCACCCTGAGAGGTCCAGAAAATACACGGCTGATCTCTGCTGAAACAGACTGACATGAGGCAACAGGCTGACCAGACTCCCAGCTGTCTCTCAACAGACCCAACAGTCAGTATTAGAGCTCTGCGAGAGGAAAGTCCGAGACTATGCTGGAGATTCCCTCCCGTAGCTCCCGTTGTGCATCAGCCAGCATGGGGCCCTACTCCTCACTGCAGGGGCACAGGTCCCCAGGCTGGAGAACCCAGGCTTTTGCTGTTCTATTGACCAAACTGCACACAAGTAGTTTAAAATCATTAGTAGAAACTGGTCCTACAGGTTGCAGGGGGCTTTTAAAGGCAAACACATACAACACACACTGTAGTCATGACCCTGCATGCAGAAGGCTCATCTGGCCCATGAAGTCAGTATGCTCCAAGGAGACCACAGGTGAGCTTGAGATGTTTGCCTGCAAGCATCACCATCAAGTGCTCTTACCCTCTTCTCCTGAACACAGAGGTCACGAGTGATCTCTAGTAAGACCTTTCTTCACATATTGGCTACAAAAATGCAGAAATTGCTTTACAATCATTGTTTATTGTCCTGTCCAATTTTTACTTTTATGCCTTGGCAGGATTATTCAGATCCTTTTCTTAGGGTAACACTGATGAAACACCCTGGTTAACAAGACGTTTTACAAGAGAGTAACAAAGCAGATCCCATGGGGGACTCTAGAGGAGAGGCAGGTGCTCTGGCTGATAATGTGAGTGAAGAGGGAATCCCAAGAGACTCTCTAGTAGCACCAGAAGGGTAATTTTACAACCTGATGCATGAGAATTTAGCTTCACAGCTATCATTAGCATTAATGGCAATCATGTGGATGGCTAAACTTCCCATATACAGCACTGAATATTTACCTCTTAAGCGCTCCCATATGTCTTATTTCACTTCAAGCCTCAATTGAGGTGACGGACAGCAAAGGTTGCCCAACTCGGTCACAAAATCACCAAGTGTCCTGATATCACCATCTCTGACTGCAGGTCTGGATCTAAGACTTGGTTCTAACTCATGAAACAGTGAAGGAAAGCTTATTTAATTAAAAGTAAAAACTATCAGACAAAGTCACTTCTACTGGTGTGCTTTTTCCCCTGTATTATTGATGTATTTTTCCTGTATTATTGATGTATATCAGGGGAAAAAAAGGCTCAGATGACTAAGGTCACTGAAAAATAGATTCAGGTGATTAAGGCAAATATTTCCATTATAGATATAAAAACAGGCACAATCCATCCCAGGCAGAAAACCAGGGTAAAGCCTGGACTAACCTTAAACCTCAGTTTCATGCAACTTTGAGGACTTATACACTGCACAGGATTTGTTCCATTTTCTGCAGTGAAGAGGAACATCAACTGTTTCTTTCCTAAACATTCTTTAGCAATGATCAGTTTATTGCACAAAACCTCCCATAACATTAACATGAAAAGCCTGGTGGGTTCCCACCCCAGTGCCAAGCACGTCCCAGTGCTCAGATACAAGGCAGACTGTGACAGCAAAGAGCCAGGCTTTGCCGCTTGGACCCTGCTCATTGGCACCACCATAGACTGGAGAAGCACCAGGAGCCTGGAGAGGCAGAGCAGTGGTGTCCTGGAGACACCTGCAAGCCCACGAGCTTGCCAGGGACATGGGGCTACTGCTCATGTCCCTACAAGGCTACAGGCAAGAGGAGCAGCCTGGCAAACACAGCAAAGCAGCCCAGGTGACAAATGTGTCTAACCCTCACAGGACACATATCAAGAAATAACATTGTGGTAAAGAGCCAGCATTTCAAGAAGGTAGCCCACCTGCCAGGCCAACCAGAGAAACCTGCCAAGAGACATTAATGCGAGTTAAGTGAAAAATCATGCACAGCAATCACTTGGCAGGGGAAGAGGAGTCAACATGGAGCAAAGTAAAACAGAAAACTAATACTTGAACATAACAACAATATTAAAATAGAGTTGTAAGTGCTAGTTACCAAAAAAAAAGTATATCCCAGAATGTCTGTTAAAAACCAGTTGTGAAAAATTTAGGTATCCAGTAGAGACATCTGCACTAGGTGAAGAGACTGAGGAAATCGATCAAAATTAGGATAAGCTGAGGCTAGATAAGGCAGGCAGAGCCAGTGGGAAAGGACAGAAGGGTGCCAGGAAGCACCTAAAAAGCTGACCACAGTCAAAACAGATGCTATCAGAGATGGCAGAGGCATCAAGCAACCGTTGCAGGAGAAAATATTCCCGGGTTCCTTGGAAATACAGGCACAAAGCAGGAAGTTTCTCCTTGGGTTGGACACCTTCTTGGAAAGGGATTAGAGAGGCCACAGAGGCAACAGCCTCTACATGAGGAGTAGCCCATTGCAGCTTCCCAGTCTCCGTTTCACCTCCCCACACAGGTTTGCTCTCCCCAGCAAAGCCAAGCATGTGGGTACTTAAGAAATTCTTAACACTACAAAAAGCCCTTGTTGTGCACAGAGCTGTCCCTTGGGAAGAGGATGAGCAAAGCAGTAAACTGCCCGTGACAGGTCACTGAGCACATTTCACAGCAGTGCTTAGGGCTGCAGTCAAACCATCTACTCTAATTTTGGTGTCACAGCTCTTCCTCCTCATTGACCCATTAGCTGGGGGCTCTCTGGGGGTCCCAGGCAGATCCTCTCCACAGTCTCTTAAGCTCATCTGACCACATGGCCAGGGGGCTCTTGCAGTTGGTGCAAACAATCCACGGATGCCATCAAGCCAAAGGCAAATGGAAATCTCACTGGGAAGAGTTGAGAGGAATGAACCAACTGGCTATATCCAGTGTAGGGTGGCTGGGACAGTGACAGTGGCCACCACGCTGATAGGCCATCGGTCCCCAGTGCTGCCACCTCTGCCAGCAATTGGCAATTCCACTGGAATTGTTTGGGTGACTGAGTTCAATCAGTAATTGCCTCATTTCCAAATACAGTCTCCTGGTGCACTCAACTTAAATAGGGCTTCTCTTGGGAGGTATAAGGGAGATGAAGCTGTATTAGTTATGGAATCTGAGCTAATTTAATTAGTTTTTGATGGAAAGTGCTCAATTTTACAGACAGTAGCTGTCTGCTCCCTCTGTAGCCATGCAGGAGTTGATGTTTTCACTTTCCCATGTGATTAAGGGAGGAGAGTGGCCCCCAGATAACAAACCACCTTTAAGGGTGGTCCTTTCATTAACAGAAGCAGAATGCTCCCAAGCTTCTTCTGGTTTTCTTATTTCTGCCATATAAAACCAGCACCCATTTAGAATATGTCACCTTTAAAACATCCAGTGGTTCAGAGAGCCCCTATTTCCACATCTTTCAAAGCAAAGTAAGGATCACAGCTGTAGTTGTAGATGATGCCTCCCATGACTGTGCCAGTCAAGAGGTCTCTCGTTTTCCCTCCATCTCAGCTGCCTTGCAGGCCACAGCATTGCTCACTACAAGTAAATACAGAATCTAGTGCTGCACTTAATAAACTGAGGCTCTGATTTCCCATGGGATCAGATCCCAACATGGCACAAGCAAAATGAAGTGGAGCCAGTCATCATTTAATGGTTTGTGCTTCACTGCCATCCCAAAGCCAGACGGAGAGCATCATCCCATCCCCACAGCTCACAGGAAATCCTGACAAGCACTTCAGCTCACCAAGCATGAAACAAATCAGCAGAGATGCATCTCAGCACTTGGGATTTTCTCTCAAGGGCCTAAGCAGTCAAGTTCTGTTGAATCATGCCCAGCTTTAAATGCTACAAAGAATAAGCAGAATCAGCTCAACTGCTGGGAACCCACTGTTCTCCCCAGAAGAAACTCACTCGATCCAGGTCATCTCCTCTCACTGACAAGAGGAAGCCTATCCAGGGAAAATAAGCTGAGGAAGTGTAAGTTAAATAAAGAGGATGGAATAGCTTTGCAAAATATGAGGAGGGGAAGGGAAAAATAAAAACAATAAAAAATCACCACAGATTCCCAAATTGAAAGGACAAGAACCCAGTATGGTATTTTACTGAGAACCATGGGCAATTCCTGGCAAGGTACAAAGGAGAGCAGAAAAAGAAGAGTTTGACTTGGCCATGCTCACATAAGTTAGAGTTCCTCCCTCTATGGCCACATACTGTTACTTGCAATACAATTGAGCTGCACTTGAAATGAGGACTTGTGAAAGGAATAGACTACCATAAAAAGAATTAATTTTCTTTACTTCTGATCAGAGCTGCATCACTTGAGCGAGTCCTTTGGAAATGAGTAACTGAAAAGCAATAAACCTATTAAAAGAATAAACTTTTACTGCACCAAAAGGGTGAAATAGTGACCTGTCACATGAATGGCTCAGTTAAATGAATACATTTTCTGTTTTGCAAATCAAAGCACATTTCCTAAGAAAATGGATCTTTTTTTGAAAAAATACCCCTTTTAGGATTATACATGTTGGAACTGCAGCTTCACTTTACAACATAGAGATGCATTAAGCAGATTTTCACCCAAGCACAGAAGTTACAGATGCAGCTATTCAGCAAAAAATAAATAATAAATAAAAATAAAAAAAAATGGAAGCAGATGATCAGAGTAGTGAGGCATTAAGAACGAAATGAGATGGGCTCTGCACACAAAACACTCGGAGTCAGGGCATTTGGGCAGCGGCACAACTATCTCTGCAAGTGCCCAGGACCAGGGGTTCAGAGCCCATTTTAAGATCAAGTGTCCTACATAGGCTATAGGTAGACACACTCTTGGATATTTCAATTCAGTGCCAAAACTTTATAGTGACCCATTGCTCGTGACAACTACAAAGTTTGCACCCATGGAAAGTTGCAGCATTTGCCAGTCCAGCTCATCTACACCCCAGCCTCATGCTTTTATCTATAGCCTTTGGATTCATTCCTGGTCCCTCAGACTTGGCAGCTCTTCAGATGACCTGCAGGCTGGTGTGATCCCACACCTGCAAAGGCTCTCTTGTCAAAGAGGAGCTGCCAGCATAGGAAGGAATAGATAAGAACACATTCCTGCGGAGATGACTCCCTGAGGCTTTCAGGTTTCATGCACTACCAGAGAATTCACTGTACTTGTGAGATCTGCCCCTACCACCAGTGCTTTAAAACCCACATTAGAGATCAGTCAGCTTTTTCTTCTCTGCATTTTCAAAAGGGAAAGATAAAGATACTGGAATGGAAGAGGGAGGGCAGAAGAAGGAAAAAAGGACACAAACAGGACCAGTTCCAAGAATATCAGCTACTTGTCAGCTCTGCAAAATAGCTGTTAATTTATAGCAGCAGAGTGTGCAGGTTCTTTTAGAGCCATACGTCAAAGCTTTCTCACTATGATACCTGGCTTTATTTGCCCTTCATATTATGGACCAAATTGGATTTCTCTGGTCCTGGATAACCTGAGCAAGGGTGATGTACGCTGTGATTTATTGCTCCAGGCGCTTAAAGTGCCTCCCAACAAATTTGCAGTGACCTTATCGCACTATTAAAACCTGAAGTAAATAAAAGCATCGAGTAAAGGTTAACAACACACCAAATAAAACAAATAGGAGACAGGAACCATGTGCTCGTGTTACTGGCACAGCCCACAAGGCAACAAGCCATGACAGCGCTGGAAGAACCTGGGCACCATGGAGAGCTCTTCCCTGCTGATGTGGCCACCATCCAGGGCAATCAGATCCCTCCAGCGAGGAAAAGCCAAGGAGCTGGAGCACTTCCCCAGCAGTGGCAAGAGGCAGAGCTCTCTTCTTCTGGAGAGGGCTTAAGCTACTGAATAACAAGTCAGGTGCAGTAGGAAAGTTATCATGGACACCATTTTCAGGACATCAGTTAGGACCCATTTCCAGGCAGAATATTAAAGTGATGAACTTCTTAAAGAAGAGCTCTCCTTCCTCAAGGAGATCCTCTAAAGGAAACAAGCCTAACACTATGGTCCCAAGGTCGAGTCAGCAGGGAAAAATCCCTCTGTTTTAAATGATGGATGAGGCTTCCACCTCTCTTTTCCCTGTAGTAACATTTCACTTTATTTTTCTAGGACACCATGCATAGATCAGGCCTCCCATTACAGTTTTATGAGATTTATGAATTATCAAATATCAGAATAAAAACCTCCTAGCAGGAAGTATAGCAGCTCTTGGAAAAACACGAGTAACCAGCAAACAAACCCGGATAGCAAATGGATCATTTAAATCACTGTTTAAAACTAACTCCTTGCTGTTTCATATAGAGATACTTCTCATCTCCAGGAACTCATCACCGCAACCATAAACAAACACCAAGCTTTGGGCAACTCAGAGCAGCAAAAACTTCCCCAAAGTCAGAAGTTCATCAAACAAGGATGGAGAGAACAAAAGCAAGCGGGGAGGGAGGGCAGGAACACTGCAGCTGCAAGGACAGCCCAGCAATTCATGGGCTGCCTTATTGCCACATCCAGGGCTCCACAAGGAAAACATGCTCAGCTCAGGGCTTGTTTCTGCAAGAGTCTTCAGAATAAAGGGAGACAAATGGATAACAACATTGTCCCTTTTAAATGGGACACTGAAGGGACAGAAGATGTATTTTCAGCCCCTATCTCACATAATCCAGTGTAAAAACTCCCTCCTTTTCCGAACAGCACAGAAGAGTAAATCCTCAACTTTTCATTATATCACTTCAAGAAAGTGTTCAAAGCCTACAAGTTTAGAGAAAAAGAAAAACTCTGAAGAAAGCACTGTTTAGTAGTTTAACCTCTGCTTTCAGCCTGATCAGTAAAGGTCTTTTGTTTCAAAATAAATATCCACCTGGCATTTCAGGTTAAGTATTAAATACTGAAAGCTTTCCCCAAACCTAAAACATGAAGTTTCCTACTCAATGCAATGTTTTCCTCTGACATATCAATAAAAGTAATGGGGAATGAGGTCAGAATCTCTTTCTGCATTCCTTCTAACAGCAGTTGTGATAATAAATTCATTAGTTTCATAATTACCCCATTATAATTTAGTAATAGGTTCACATTAATTCCAGAAGTCTTACTAGAGTACTTTGTCCAAACAAAATAAGAAACAATTAAAATTAAATTAACCTAAAATCCTACATACAAGGCATTACCCAAACAAAACAAGGAACACATAGCATGAAATTTATCTAAAATCCTATTAAAAACAACGACTTTGAAGCCAAAACATTTATTATGCTTAGATGTAGGCAATTGCTTTATTATTCTGCTGCATTGTTGAAGGAAGCTCAGCTTGCCAGGCACCACAGCAGACTCTGGCAGTACCAGCAGCACAGAGGCTAGGCTGGCACAGGGGTGCTGGAACAATCCCCATGTCCCAAAGGCTGGTCCCAGACCACCCTCCCCAGTGTCCCAGTGGTCACTCACCTTCATCAGCAGCCAAGGCACCACATGAGGCTCCTCTACAGACTCCACAACCAGAGCAGCTCTCTCCCTTCCAACTAAAAGCACCACCGATTTCCCCCAGAAGAAGCTCCAGGTCTTCCCAGCATCCCCAGGGCAATTAGGGCTCTCACCTGCAGCTCATCCTGCCCCAGGTGCCAACAATTCCCTCATTGCAGAGCTGGTCTGGGTGCTCTTTATGGAGGGCCAAAGCATTTCACCAAATATAAGGGCTTTTAAACGAGAGACACCTGAGGTGCCTGTCTGCTTTGTCAAGCATTTGTGCATCTTCTTGGCAGAAATCACAGTAGGTCCAAGATTATGATTTGTTCCCCACAACTCCTGAGAGCTCTGTAGCAGAATCTACTACCTTGACTCAAAAATTGTTTTATTTTCTACTGCTTCAGGAACCATGTAGCTAAGTCCTACCCGTGGCTGGTCTTCTGAACCTCCCTCTAATGTGCTGTAGTCACTCTTAAATTAAAGCCACCTTGTTTAGGTTTTGTTTGAAGAGGGTGTTGTGCTGCTCTTGCTGGAGAGGTGCATTTTCTCTGTGGCAACAGAACTCATTAAGTGAATGCAAAACAGCCGTGTAACAAACAGCATGGTAACCCTCCTATAGAATGTCTCAGGTCACAGAATCACAGGTCACAGAATCACAGAACGAGGTCAAGGTTGGAATGGATCTTTACAGATCTAGCTCAACCCCCTTCAACCCCCAGCAAGGACATCTAGAGCACCTGGCACCAGGTCACATCCAGGTGGGGTTTTGAAGATCTCCATGGAAGGAGCCTCCAAAGCTCACGTACAATATTTAAAAACGTGCTATAGGACTGATTCTTATCTGCTGTGCCAATTGTCCAGGAAGGGAACTAGGTAATAACAGTATCATTGAATATAAATGTCTTGATCTCAGTGTACAGAGTTTTACACTTGAGGGTGTATGTCCCTGTTCAGAAACAAATTAAAGCAAACACTTAACTCTACCCTTGTCAGTTATTCCCTATCTCTGCCTTCCTGAAATGAGTCATTAACTGCATTTCCTCAGTTCCAAAATCCTCAAATTCAGCTACAAAAATGGAACCCCTTTGATCTTAGATTGCCACTAATTCATAATTGATAACCCAAGACTGGGAGGAAGGGAAAAGCTTCGTCCCCATTAGTCGTTCCATTTAATATGTTCTGGTGCTTCAATTATGCAAAACCCAACTCTCAGGATCTGACTGAAATCCAAAATGTGAGTCAATGGGGGAAGGAGAAAAACCCAGATCGAATTATTCCAGCTGTAAATCTTTGTAATAGCATAGACGTCGTGAGAGTGATATCCAACACTGAACAATTCTGTTTGTTTTCTGAGCTGTTGCTTTGTAGAATTCCCAGGACATCCATTAATGACTTCAGAGTGCTCAGCAAAGAAGGGCTTGTTCTCCCTCACTTGTATTTTTTTTGATCAGGTCATTATGTTATGTTTGCTGTAATGACCCTTTTTGGCCCGAGGCACTAAAAGCCTCGGAGTAATATATGACCTGGTAGGCGAGTGAGTGATAAGGAATAATTAACACAAGTCACTTTGTCCTTTACTTTGCAGGAGACAAACTGTCACTTTTTCTTGAAAAGGTTTAAATTATAAATGTTAAGAATGCGAATGAAGCAAAGAAAACAGTAACATGCAGACATCACTAGGCCAAAAAACATTTTTCTACCAGAAGTCTCTGACAAAAGCAGGTCTACACAGCAGGGAGCTCTGCTAAAATGACACATATGCTCATGTCATCTCAGATAAATTCCCAGCACTCAAACACACTTATATGACAGTACCTGTGTTCTTCACCCAGTAGGTTGTTGTGCTTAAAAGAAGAGTCATTTGATTTTCATTTCTCTTGGATAAAACTATACAACCACACAACCAACCTCAAAAGAAGGGGGAAATTAAAGAATGCAGTTGCACAGATGACATTCCAACAAAGGGAAATGATTTTAAGCACCAGACATTCCATCTTAGTCAGATGGGTTACCTGTTCAGGACACTTGGCTTTGATCAGTCTTCAGAATTCATCCACATTTGCATAAATAGAAAAAAAAATTCTTTCCCACTGACAAATGTCAACGTAGACTTGAGGGTCTTCTTTTTTTTATGGTGAGCTTCCCACAGAGGCAGAGTAAAGATGAGTTTTTAAGGCAGGGGGAGGATGCACATCTCCATGGGGCATTTAGTGCCAGAATAAGTCAAAGCCGTCACATGAACCCTCTTGCACCTTCTGCTACATTTTAAGGGCTAAGCCCTTATGAGGTTTGTGTCTCTTGGTCAGCAGGATGGGGCCTGAGGTCCAGGGCTAGTTCTTCCCTTATCCTTGGCTCCTCCCGCACTGCTGCTTGTTCTCCTCTTGTTTTTCAGTTTCCACAGACAGCTGGCAAAGAAAAACAACCCTGTACCTCACAGACATTTTAATAATTCATATGCAACTTCGGTTACTGAAAGTTTAATAAACACGCACTTATTAGAATACAATCTCTTTCTCTTGGAGAGGACCATTTTTAGGAATAAAATCACAATAATTACCTCTAAGAATATATGAATAATGAACATTCAGCTCTTTTGGTTATGGTTTTTGGTTCATTTTCATGAAAACCTTTCCCCACTATTCCCCTTGCCTTTGGTTTAGCAGAGACCCTGCTTTTAATTGGACTGAATGTTCAGTTGGGTTCAGATCAGAATTTGTATGTAGAAAGCTCTACACAGCAAGCAGCTCATCCTGGAGTCCATTAGAAATAACAAGAGGGACTGAAATTAGATTATTTCAAGAGCTCTCTTGCATTCATGGGCAAACAAATGTATTGCTCTTCCTGAGGAGCTCTCTCAGGTAAGGCAGAATGGGCAAGAGATGGAGGGGATTGCACCGAGCCCTCCTGGCTCTACCTGCTGTCCCAAAGAGGAACCATGTGAATTTCCGAGCTAATTGCAGATGGTAAAAATGGCCCGAGTGCCTGCGAGCCCCTCACACATGGAGCTCACCTAGAGCACAGCAGCACCTCAACACTGCTCCTTGCCCCAGGCTCTGTCCTCGAGCCCTCTCTTGGGACACTTTCCAGTCCCCTGTGATTTCATTTGAGCACTAAATGGACACAGTGGAGAATGTAACAGCCTGTCCAAAACTAAACTAATAAACTAGTTAATAAAAATAAACTGATAATCTAGTCTAGTGAAAATGGTAACCACAGTAAACTCCTCTGCAGGGCCAAACTGCAGCCCTCAGCCTTGATTCCCACTGCTCCTTGGGGATGCATCCTGTGCAGACACAGGATGAACACAGGACACATCCACAGCTCTGCACACAAAATTCTCACTTCAATTTACACCTTCCACCTAACCGGGAATGGATTTTTGGTGGGGAAAAGTAACTAAGACCTCTACAGTTAACTGCAGAAGCTTCAGCCTCACGTTGTTATGGAATCGTTAATCTCCCTAGATTTAATTAAAAATTCTTATTCTGGGTCTAGAGGAGGAAGGAAAGTTTCATTTCAAAACCCTAGAGTTTGTCCACCCTCCAAATGATCTTGAAAGTATTTAATAAGAGCTCTGTATGTTGTGTCTTCCAATTCATTTTGCCCCAGGGTATTGACATGGAAGTGTGCTGGACAAAAGCAAAAAAGAAAAATAATGACCATGTTTGGATCTAACCTATTTTGGGAATCCCTCGCATGCACAGGAATTTGGACTGGCTACCCGGATCTGGCTGTGAAAAAAGCCATAACTTCTTTTTAAGCTTATTTATGTACAGATCAAACAGACAGACTTCCAAGCGCTTTCATTTAACTTTGATGCCAAACTTTGATGTCTTCACCATTTACAGTCATCATTTTTATGTGCATTTAATATTATTTTTTAGTCTAAAATGCTACACATAAAAAGACCAACTTCATTTGAAATATGCAGCATTTTTGCTATTTGAAAACTCTGCATTTTTAATTTGTTCCTTATCAGCAGAGTACTTCTGGGGCAGAGAGAACATCAAGTTTTTAACGCCTTTCAGTTGATTTAAATTAATATTTTATGTTTGTATTCAAAAGAGCTGGCTAATAGAAGGGCTCTGACATTTTTCCACCCTCTCTTTCTCTCTGGCATATGTTATATGAAAACCAGTGGTTATTTCTCAAATGTTCAGTGCTTTATTCCATGATGAACACCCAAAAGATGGCATTTCTACACAGCTGAACCCAGTCAGGTCATTGCTCAAAAGTCCAGGGGCCAAGCAGGGGACAGAGATCCACCCCAACCTCTTGAGATTAAGATTTAGCTGATAATGCATCCATCCTTTGCTCTAGATGCAAATCCCGGCTTGTGTGCACTTGAAAGCAGAAGAAATAAATACAGGCAAGGGCAGCATTCCCCTCACCAGCCCTCTATTGCTGCCCAACGCTGTCCTGAAGAACACTGAAAACTGAGATAAGAGTGAAGCTTTTAACGAAAAAGGGGCCTGGATGATTTCTATTGCATTTAATAACCACTTTGTCACTGTCACTAGACGAAAGGGCTGCATTGGATTCCACGGCTGGTGAGGTGGAAGATAGTGCTCAGTTAGGGCACTAAACCCCTCTCCTTTTCAAGCTGGCCCAGGAGGGAAGCTGAACTCAGCTTCCCACTCCTGCACACTCCAGCTACTGAAATGTGGCTCGGTTATAAACAGGGAGCAGTCTAGCCCAGCAGGACGGAGCTCAGTTTGAATTTATCATGACAAAATTACAGCCAGAGTGATGTCATGGTCACACTGCTCAGAAATCATCCAAGATTCTGTTTAAGAAGAAAATATTAGAGGACTGCTAGAAAAGCTGGGAAACATTTCCAAGAGGCATCTACTGCCTAGAAACAGATCGAGCTTTTGTTGCTGTACAGCTTAAGCACTCAGATTTAAGCTGCAGGAGGTACTAAAGCAGAGCTACCCCAGGCTTCAGCAAACCAAAATAACTTTTCTAGTCGGGATTCTGCCATCCTGCTGCTCCTGTTCGGAGCCTCACAAACAACTCTGACCTTACTCATTCAAGAACATACCTTCAAGCAGGAAGAATTATTACTTTGTTCCTGACATTCCTGCACACTAACACATAACATTTTCTTTCCCCGCTTTTGTGTTTATGCTGTTGCAGCCTTCCAGATGGGCCTAAGTGATCTGAGGATTTAATGGACACACAAACCTTTTGTGTTCCTCAGCTGAATCTGCCTGGGTCCACCAGCACTGGCAGAGTCAGCAAAAAGCCACCTCCTTCTTATGCAAAGTCCTAAGAACTGAGCACTTCAGCAAGACAATTTTGGAAATGCTCTAGAAACATTAATTCTTCCATTACTTTGGTTAAAAGGAAGTGGCTGAACAGCAAAAAAAATAGCCTGAGAGCTTGCATTTCCAGTGAATTTATCCCTGCTGCACTTATGTGGTCACAGATAAGATATACAAATAAAGTGTGGGAAAAAGGGAACTTGGAAGAGGAATATAATCACGTTGCCGGGGCCCATAGAGCAAAGAGAGAGAACTTCATCTTTCTAGCAAAAATCCATCTATGCCATTACCCAGAAAAGTGAAGACAACAGATTACAGAGGAGAAAGTTTCCTCTCTAGGACAGATGAAGGAGGAGGAGAGCACTGAGAAGTAATCATTAGTAAAATAATTGGCTGCCTGCTTTGCACAGTTGCCACAAAATGTTTACGCTGTCGGTGCCACGCATGTGCTGGCCTGCCAAAGTCACAGTTGTGCCAAGGAATTGTCTACTGCTCGGGCTGCTGCTGCATGTCACCTTGTAGGTATTTAAGGCACTCTTGGGTCATCACCTCGGCCCTACCTCCTGGCTGTCCCATGCACCGCACTGAGAATTTGGTGGCCTCCTTCTGAAACCTGCAGTTCCTACATGAATGCTACAAATAACAGATACAACAGTTCAAAACCATGTTTAATAAATGAAAATATTATACTGTCTCATAAATCCAAAATATTAAAAAGTTGGAGGACCTGTGTGACAGAGAACAAGAAAAAGAGCTGGTGTTTCCTGACATAGATGCAAAGAAACATTAATGTCTTATGTTCAGGGAGAATGATACTGAGTTTTTGCACTGTATGCAAGTGGGGAAAAAAGATCTCTTGATGAAAACAATTTGTTTGATTTCTCCTCCATTTTACAGCTAACTTGAAGGAGTTCTGCATTAAAGCAGCAAGGACGCTTGTATTTCATATCAAAACAGATGGACTCAAAATAGGTTAACAGAGCGCAGGGACTCACTGCAAAAATTTCATCAAGAAGTCTCACTTATCAGAGAGAAATCATATGAAAGAAGGATACGGTCTAGCAAGGAAAGACATGCATTGCACAGTAACTTACTCATATGCTTCCTGTGTAAATAATGCTTCTTAGAGTACAGTCCTGGAAGATGCTGCAGGCTCCATGAGCTGATGCTCTCAGTTCCAGTGAGAGCACATTGCAGGATTTACCTTTAATGGCTATCTGATCCAAAAGCCAAACTGCTAAATGAATAAAATCCCTGCATGCTAGATCAGGATATGTGAAGATTGCCTACGTTGCTGAGAGATTAAACTATCAAATGAATAAATCTAGCATTGTGATAGATAAAACAAATACCCATTAAAAATAAAAATCTCCTAACACCAGGAAGTGAAATGCATTCCCAGCACAGACTTGAAAGCCTCCGAGAACAGATATATCCAGGATCAGAACAGATGGAGGAAAATAAACAGAAAATGCTTTCCAAGCATCCACCCTCACAAAGTGGTGAGCATAGTCCCCCACTCCTAAGAAAAACACAAATAACAAAAGCAAAATAAAAACAAGAAGCGCTCTTCAAACTTTGGAATTGACAAAAATAGATGGAAATCTCTGCTTTGAGCAGAAGCATACAGGTTTTTGCCTTTTCAGCCCACAGCTTAGCTGGTGTTGTCTTGAGCTTTGACAGAAAGTTGCATGGGCTTCTGTAGCTAGAAGAGGCGTATCGATACCAGATGCTTTACTCTTGATCTTGACTCTAATCTGCCCAAGGTAAATCTGAATTTCACACTACTATGGTCCTCCTATTTGCTGACTTCAGAAATCACCTTCCTCCTCTAAAAACACTATGATTCAAGTTGTTTCCACACTAATTTTGTTAAGCTCATTTTAGGCAAGAAGAAGATGCCATTTGTCTCATCTTGTTTAAATCCCTGCAATCAACTTTTTACATTTACTTAGGGCTCTGGGCACACTCAGACTGTAATTGAGCAAGAGTTGTTTAAAACAGGTTGCTGCCAATGGGGCTCTCAGGAGGTTCCCCTGATCCATGAGAACATGACAGACGAAACATAATATAACTATTATGATGGCTGACTGAGCTCTAGCTATCATAATGCCATAACGCAGCTTTTATAGCACTACAATATAGTTCTATATGGATGTCATCTTTGGTGACTGAACCTTTCAGCTCAAGATGCACTATAACCAGCTCAAGTCTGTCTTGTAAGAACAACATTATGGGTTTCAACTCAAGGCATCAAGTCACAACTAGTTGCTTCTACCTGTGTTCTGAGCCGAGAGGATATAAACCCATTCCTAAGGCCATTTATTAACCCAAGTGAAAATCTGAGCCCAGTGCTGCTGAGGAAGCACCAGCTGCCCTCAACTAAGGGAGCAGACCCACTAAGTCAGGACTGCCTTTCCTTACCTGGGTGGCAACGACCAGACCATAAACTGGACAAACATTCAGACTCTCTGAATTAGTGACAAATACCAGGCCTGAAAGAAAAAACACAAAAGGACATTTTAAGCAGTAGAAAGAACCAGAACCACAGCTAACATCTGAAAGTTAAAGCCAGGTATGCCAAACTAAAGCACATTTGTGGGCAGAAATCTTTCAGTTGTCAGAGGAAGGAAGAGAAGAGGGAAAAAAAATCCACATACTATCAAAATTAGAATTTCAATCTTCTACTCTATGCCATAATGGGGTTGTTTCACGCATTTTCGGGTGAAAATCTTGATCTTTTCTGATTCGTAGCCCTCAAAATTTTCCTGTACATCTTATTCATATTGGAATGAATCAGGGGAACCAAACTACTCCAGCATCCAAGCAGGGTCAGGCTGGTTATTAATGATTTAGGCAGGTATTTGTGGGGGGTTTCTGGCCTTGTGCCAGCTCCACCTTCAGAGTTTTAGGATGCACACGGTGTGATGGGAAATAAGACTTCTGTGCACTCTCTCAAGCTGTTCCATTACAGCTGATTTATAGCATGACACTACTTGTTCTAGCCCATAACCTTGAGCTTGTAAAATACACAGGGGAAAATTTACTTACTACTGTGTTCATCTTAATGCACTACTGGGAATTTTAACTGGAGAAAAATACAGCAAGGAATTGGAACATTTAAAAAAAAAAAAAAGGAAAAAGAGAAAAACAGCTTGGAATAGCATTCCTTTAATGGTAGCATATCTCAGTCCACTGTTTTTATTTAATTAAAGCTTTCATTTACATGTCCAGCATACAGGAAGGACCTGTTTGTCTTTGTGTGAAGGAGATAATCGATAGGGGAGATGTAGACACATTTCAATGCTCATTAGATGCACACATTGACAGATTTCACCACAGCAGCATGTACAAATGCCTTTCTTTCACTCTGAGCTAGTTTAGGAGTTTGATCAATAGCAGAAGCCACAAAAATCCTTTGCAACCTTTCTATTAGCAGCAGATTATCATGCACACAACAGAACAATCTCCTGGTAGTAAAGGAGCCCTCAGGACCAGAGCTGCAACACCGGTGCCAATGGTACTTACGGCTGTTCTCACGAGTCATCTGGGAAGACCAGGGAATTACGTGGACACCAGGTTGAACGTGAGACGACTACAGGGTCTCCTCACAAAGCAAATCCCATACTTTGCTCCATCAGAAGCATGGCTGGCAACTAACAGCATTTATCTCTACACAGTGCTAGTAATGCTGCACCTGGAGCATTTCCCGTCTGCAAAAGGGGAAATGAGAGGGTCTAGCTGAGCAGAGTCTTTGTGAGGGCTGCTCAAGAGGGTGGCCTTTCTCATGCTGTCAAAGAGGAGCTCAGAGTAATCCAGGAGCAACAGGAGAGCTACAAATGAGAGGCAGCCACTCACTAGTGCCAGGCTATAGAACAAGGGGCAGCAAAGGACTGCTTTAGAGGTTGGACCTTTAGAAAAAAAAACACCTTTTAATGGGAGGTTAGTGCTGCATTAGAACACCCTAAAGAGGCAGCTAAACTTCCATCTTTGTTGCAAAGAACACACTCTGTACATTTTTAAATGCTTAAGAACAGGTCCAAATGCAAGTTTTTCAAGTTTCCTTCAATTAAATCTCACATTGCTGAGCACAGCTCAGTTCTGCTCTCCTCGGATTTCCCTGAAGCCTTGCTGCCTTCATGCATACTTGCTACTTCCTCAATTCCTGGAACATCAGCACCTAGATACACAAGTGAGTTTACAGTGCCCCCAGACGTTGCTAGTAAAATTAGCATCAAATAGCAGCCTGGTTTCCTTACCTCCTTTTCTCTTGTGATAGATCACTTTAAAGTGTTCCTTTACTGGAAGTCACACTAATAGCTGATCATCATCTACTACTGTTAAGACAGTCTTCTGCCTGGAATCACAGCAAACTCAACTGAGGTGTAGATGTACTAATTGCACACAGCACACAGTCAGAAGAGGGTACAATATAAAGCTTTATCACTAGATTTACTGAATGAACTTGCCTTCTTATAGGAATTGTTCCTTTAACATTATTAAAGAACTGGCCAAAATAAGAGAAGCATGGTAAAAGACCCAAGTGAGGGAAGCAATCTATAAGAAAGGTGATCTAAATACCAGCCATTTATATTGAAAAAAGGCAACTTGTTCTCTTTTCATGCTCTTCAGTCTCCAAAACCTGCCTTGAAAACCTGAGTGGAAGAAAAAGAGATTTGATCCTACTGACCTCAGTCTTTTTCTCTTACAGAAGTACTGATAAAATGAATTGTTTTTAGAGACATAAAAACCCACAGCTTGTGTATATAAGACACTACTCTTCAAATTCATGGAGCATTTTACTTGCTTAAACCAATTTGTTCCAAAACACTGCTAAATAGTTCACTCTTCCTGTTATACCTGTGATCCAGGGAGCTTCCAGAGAGATTCGCCTGAACTCCACACATGTAGCAGACTATCAATGTAGTAGTAAAGATCAAGAAGGGGATTTCAAAGTATTTTAACTTTTCGTTGCTCCTTTCTTCTCTGAAAAACTAAACAATGCCATCTACTGACTCTGTCACAATCTGAACTTAAAATGAGTTCTTTGGTCCCTACCTGCAGACACAAGGTCTATGGAGCACAAGAGAGGAAAGCACAAAGAAGGAACTAAGGAGAAAACATCATAATCCAGATGAACAAACCATGAACTAATGCTGGTCTGAATTAAGATTCTGTTGCTAGTTTTGTTGAACCACATAACTAGTTAAGATGCCAAATTTTAGAGGTTTTCCTGATCTTCATACAACTGTCAGAAACCTCCATGTAGGACCTAACCATGAATTTGAGAACCACCAAGGCTGTCAATAAGGCTAACTGCACTCTATGTTCCAGATTTGACCGCTCAGGGTAGAGTACTTAACATGGTAATTCCAAAAAAGTAACATCTGTTGCTGCTTTTCCAGGGCTTCCCCCATGCTTGTGGCTTAAAAAAACGTTATCACAACTCTTGCATCATCCAGTTCCAGCAGCATCAAAAACGTAACTGAAACATGGCTTTAATTATTCTTTTACATAATCACACTGTCAAAGGAAAAACATCTACAGTGTCACAAGAGTTTGTCATAGCGAGTGAGTAATGGTTCTGTTTCGCAGTTCCTGCACATATTCCTTCGCTTGGTCAAAACCAGTCTTTGGTGGCTCTGGAGGAGGAGGAGGACCTTCCACCAGCTTCACAAAGTAATGGCATCTGGAGAGTCTCATGATGCCAAACATGCCTTTCCCATGGTAACGGATTTGCTTCACATACTGGCCTCTGCCTGTCAATGACTCAGCTGAAAGGGGGAGAAAAAGGGCGAAGAGACTGTTAAGTTTCAGTGTTCAGTAGCAGTAGATTCTGTCAGTACATTTATTCATGACTGCATATGACAAATTAAGTGCTTTTTTGCATCTTTGCCTGCATCTCCCCACCCTTTCTGCTATTGCTTTGAGTAGATTACTACTAGAGAAGAAATCAAAAGTTGAATTTGCATTTATTAGGAGCATCAAGAAGGTGAATTTGGAAAATTTGAAAAAAAAATTGAAAATAGATGTTTGGTGAAGGACAAATCCAAAGGAAGCTACACTGAGCTTACTAGAGAGATTATATAGTTCTTGTAAATATAGTATTAATTCCATTTCTTTTTGCTAGCTTGTCTCATGAACTCCCAGATACGTCTTGCAGAACTTCCTTCCTTCTCAACTGTATTCATCATAACTATTTTCATTATCTGCACACCCATCCCGGCATTAATGAATAAAACTTTCTTGTGGCAGAGGCCTACAAGGCTCCAAAGAATTCTAATCAGTTCTGCTATACAACTTGAGTTACTTGAGGTTTATAAGGTGTGTTTGATAACATTTACAGCATATTTGGCAAAATGACAACTTTTTCCCTTTGTCCAAATTTTTTCTAGGCAAGAAAGTGTTGTAGTTATTACAAGTTTATTCCATGCTCAGCAACAAAACTCTTGTTGGAGTTTTGCATCAACAGTCACACTAGATTAAGTTATGCAACATGTAGGAAGAACATACCTTTATTACCTTGCTAAAATTAATTATTAAATGCAAACTGTTCCCCAAACACCTGGGCTAGTTTAAAGTAACAACACATATTTAGGGAGAGAAACTTTCTACAGACTAAGATGACATTTCTCTGCACTAAATTAAGAAACTATTTACCTATATGTAAATTTGATTTGAATTCCACGTTGTGTTTTCTTACTGCCATTTCCTGAGCTTCTAACAGAACCTGTAATATAAAAAGAAGGAAATACTGATGAGAAAATTAAGAAATAAGTTACAAGAGTGATTGCTATGAGAATGAAAACTTAGTTTAAAAGTGTTCCTAATGTACTTAGGAAAATCTCCAAAATGCTGGCAATAATTAGAAATTTTTTAAATTCTGGGGGGGGGGGT
>JAUBOD010001004.1:1876641-1905418 GCA_032353885.1 Nothura maculosa
CCCCCCCCCCCCCCCCCCCCCCCCCCCCCCCCCCCCCCCCCCCAGAAGAGCTTCAGAAAATCCTGCTGCATACCTCTTTGATCACCTTTGCTCCTTTTTTATCACTGAATTCCAGCTGAGCTAGGGCCTGGTCAATAGACATTCCTTTTATCTGCAATTATAAAGGGTTAAAGTTAATGCTGTGATTACAAGTATTTCTCTTCTGCAATTCAGAAAACAGCATTTCCGGATTTGCCATTATACAAAAAAAGTTAATTTCCCTAATTACTAGTTTCTTCAGTACAATTTATTACACGTAGTGCTACAGAATGATTAATCATTTACACTTCTGTTCTTAAGGAAGAAAACAGCCCATTACTGTCCTTAAATTCCCCTTGCCACCTACTGATAGACAGAAGGCAGTATGAAAACTTGTTCAAGGTGCATATTCTGCATATGATCCTGTGCATATGTTGAAAACATTCAGGATTAACACCTCACTGGTCTGCATAAATACAGACTATTCCCCAGGATCATGTTATGAAGATGTTGATTAAACTGTGACTGAACTACAGGCTGTTGTTGAGACAAATATACTAAGCAAATTTTACACTCCAACAAGACACTATCAGTGCAGCATTTGCTTACCAGCTTTGCCAGATACCACATCTTATCCTTGCTGTATTTTATTTCCCGACGACAGTGATATATTTCCTAGATGCAAAAATATAAAAGTAAACCAGAAATTCTGCTGTGAACATAAGCATTCTATTTCTTCCCACCCTTGTGTAAGATATGTTTTTTTTCAGGAATACAATAAGCATGACTTTCCCCATTATACCATGAACGTACCAGGTCAGACCTGCCTTTGACATATCAAAGGGAAAGCATTGAAGAAGTAGTGTATACATAATGAATTTGTAATACAATCCTGTGAGAATGATTAAATTAGAAATAAACATCCTCAAAAGCATGGTCAAAGTTTTTCATCTTTTCCTTTCCTTCTCCCCACCTCAAAAACAGTCTAAGACTCATTTGCCCAATCCCTGCTCAAAAAAGGTTTCTCTCATATGAGATCTATTTACTGGTTACTGACAAGGTGAGAAGGGCTTTACACTTATGACTGGCTCCAGGGAACCAGGGAAAATGCCAGCTAGTAAGATTCTACCAGTTTTGTTCACAGAAGCAGTAGCACAGTCACATTTTTCTCTAGATACATAATATTAGCTCAAACAGGACAAGTATACAGGGGTAATCCTAGTAACTTCTATCTCTTTGCAGCACAGACCTCTACAATCACAGCATGTTTTTTCTTTATCACAAATTTGTTGGGTGATCAACTGAAAAGCAACTTGAAGTTCCAACAAAATTCAGAGGTGGTAAACATCCAAAGTGAAGATAATTTCTCTTGTTTTTACAACATAAATGCACCAAACAAATTAAAAGCTTAAAAACCAAATAAACTATTGGATGAGCACCCTAAAGGGTAATCTTGAGTGATACTGTATTCTGAAATTGTTACAAAAAAAGAGGTAATAAAATACATTCTTACAGCTGGTCTGCGAGGTTCTCCAGGCAACTGTGGAGGATAAACAATCCTGTTCTTTTTCTCCCACTTGCCCAGTTTCTCCAGGGGTGCACTTGTGTGGATGCATGACAGAGGGAAAACACGACCAGGTGGTAACAGCCTGCAAGACAAAATCACAGTCTTTGCTGCTGAACACAAAATTCCATAGTTGGAAGACAAAATATCCCATTTATCTGGACAGTTGTGAACTTGCTTTTCTTCATAACGAGAACACAGGAGACAGTCCATTGATGAAATGAAATTGATTGAGCCTTTATGCTTTACAGTGAAAGGATTCCCCCATTGGACGAGTTCCTAAAGCAATTTGGGCAGGAACTAAAGTGCCATTTGTGTAGCACAAGGTGCCACACCAAGCACCCACTGATCCTGATACAAAGGTATCATCTTTGTTCTATGGGGTTTCAGAATGCACAAAAATAATCCACTGCTTGCAATTTTCAAAGATGGGTCAAAATCTACAATTTCCTTTTTAGTATTTTTCAGTTTTTCAAGGGATTGAATACCAAAGTATAAGAAGTGCATTTACAACCATTCTGTCTTAAAGCTGAAAGTTAACTTAGATTTACTTTAAAAATGCAACAGAATAGCAGAAAAACACTCCTATGGCTTTTGCTCCATTCTCTCACCTTAGGGTTTAAGGCTAAAGTACATTTTGCCCCCTGCAGGCTAAAGTGATGCTGGGCAAGTCACAGCTGTAAATTACAGAGTCAAGAACAGGAAAACAAGAAGCTTGAAAGGAAGAGGCAACAAACCACAGCATCTTTTCCACTTTGGCTTGTGAAAAATCTAGTTATTCTATTTGAATGCAGCATCAAATGCCTTAAGAGGAGCAAAACAATTCTAGAAATCAGGAAAAATATAATGCAATCAAACTTGAGCTTTTAAAAAGTCTATTCCTAACTTCATTAAAACAATATATACTTTGCTAATGACTAGTTCCACTTCTTATTTTAACTTGAGAAAGAAACAGAACAAGCAGCTCTACTAAACAAGTCTAAAATAATTGAAACAAGAACAAAAAAAGACCAATGAATGATCATACAAATAAGCAAATGCATCCAAATGAATCTCAAGACATTCCAAGGTATCCTTAGCATTCCATTAATCTCTAACCGAAAGAATCTAGACTGGAAGTTTTACAAAGCCTAACACTTGAAGAGCTTTACATTGGTTTCCAAACTGCATCAGAACAACCTATAGCAAACAGCATGTACAGATATAATGTATTCACATGCTATCAAAGGCAGGCAGCAGAACAGCTAAATTAAAGCCTTACAGGTTATGATAACAGCTATTCATCAAAACAAGTTTTTCAGTTGTTTAATACTTCAAAGTTTCATTCCACAATTACTAACAATGTGCAAGTAATTCATCATCACTAACACATTATTGCTGAATACAGAACAAAAATATTGTGCAGGTTAATGCCTGAGGCAGCAGTGAACGAGGCATCAGCAGAACAACTTAACGCATTAAGAGCTTAAGGTTTAAAGCACCACAGATGCACAGGGAGGGCAGGTCTACCCTTGGAACCCTTGGTAGGACCAGGGCACAACCCAAGGGAGACAGCGATGAGCAACTAAAGCATTTACACGCAGGAAACCGAGGAGACAAGGAGAATGGGAAGAGCAGCTTTCGGGGAGGAACCGGGAGGCGGCGGGAGACACGGAGGTGCCTCAAGCCCCGAGCACGGAGCGGCGCCGAGCGCTGGGCCGGGCCGCACTCACCTCTCCGGGCGCGCCCAGCCGAGGAGGCCGCGGGCCCAACCTGCAAGGGAGAAAGGGCGGTGAGAAGCGGAGCGGAACCGAACCGGGCGGGGCGGGGCGGAACCGAACCGAACCGAACCGAACCGGGCGGGCACGGGGCACCGCCACGGGCCGGGCTGAGCCCTTCCCTCCTCCCCCCCCGGCCTTGGCCTTGGCCCGGGCCCGGGTCTCGCCGCTCACCCGCCGCCATCTTCCCCGCCGCGCTTCGCTTTACGGCAGGCGGGCGGGTGGGCGCGCGGCGGCGTTTGCGACGGCGTGCGCGGTGGGGCGGCGCCCGGCAGCGGGCGGGCGGGCCGAGGCGATGGCGGCGGCGGCGGCGGAGCGGGTGCTGCCCGCCTCGCCCAACTGGTACAGCAGCCGCTGCAGCGACGCCAGCGCCGGCGGGCGCCTCTTCGGCTTCGGCGCCAGGCACAGCGTGTGGCTGCTGCGCGTGGCCGCCGCCGCGCCCGCCTTCCACGGTAGCGGCCTGGGGCGGCTCCGCGGGGCTTTTAGAGCGGGGCTGCGCGAGCACATGGGGAGCCGGGATCGGGACTGGGATGGGGATCGGGACTGGGACGGGAAATGGGACTGGGATGGGGATCAGGACTGGGATGGGGATGGGGATCGGGACTGGGATGGGGATGGGAAACTGCCCTGGGATGGGGATCGGGATAGGGATCGGGACCAGGATGGGGATGGGGATCAGGACGAGAATGGGGATGGGAAACTGGACTGGGATGGGGATCAGGATAAGGATCGGGGACCAGGATGGGGATGGGGATGGGAATGGGGACCGGGAGGGGAAATGGGACTGGGATGGGGATGGGGATTGAGACAGGGACCAGGATGGGGATCAGGATAAGGATCGGGGACCAGGATGGGGATGGGGATGGGAATCGGGACCAGGAGGGAAAATGGGACTGGGATGGGGATGGGGATTGAGTCAGGGACCAGGATGGGGATTGGGACCAGGATGGGAAATGGGACCGGGATGGGGATGGAAAACGGGACTGGTATGGAGACTGGGATGAGCTCTGGGCAGTGTGGGTGGGAGCTGACGTCCCCGCGGTGCGTCCCGCAGGAGAGCTCGTGGGCCACACGGAGCGGGTCTCCGGCTTCACCTTCTGCCACTGCCCCGGGCAGGACACGCTGTGCGCCAGCAGCTCCGACGACGGCACCGTGAGGGTGTGGGACGCGCAGGGCCTGGCGCCCGTGGCCGAGCACGCGCTGCACCAGGTGGGGCCGCGCGCGGGGCCGCCGCGGGTGGGAAAGAGTCACGTGGGAGCCGAGGGCGACGCTTTGGCCACGTGTGCGTGTCCAAACCCCCCAAATGCCCCATTCCTGTGGGCATTTCCCTCCAGGGTTAAACCCGCAGCCAGGCGGCAACACTGGGTGTCCTTGGAGCTTCGGGAAGGGGCGCTGCGTTTGTGCTCATGGGCACTTAATGCAGCCCCCTTAAAATCGCTCCACCAAGTGAATGCACTTCCTTCTGTTCTAATTGTTTAAGCAATCTGCAGAATAAATCTAATGAAACAGGGATTGGCCAGTGATAGGACAAGGGGTAATGGGTGCAAGCTGAAGCACAGGAGGTTCTACCTGTGGGTGAAGGAGAACTTCTTTACTGTGAGGGTGACAGAGCAGCGGAACAGGCTGCCCAGGGAGGTTGTGGAGTCTCCTTCTCTGGAGGTCTCCAAACCCGCCTGGATGCCACCCTGTGCCACATGCTCTGGGTGTGCCCACCGGAGTGGGAAGGTTGGACCAGATGATCTCTAGAGGTCTCTTCCAACCTTGAAGATTCTGTGATTCTGTGAAACATCCCCCTTGGCTCCTTTAAATGTGTCTTGATTCTGTTTCTTTAGAATACAATCTCTGCATTGCACTGGTCGCCTCTTGTGAAAGATTTGGTTGTATCCGGTGATGAGAAAGGAATAATTGTCTGTTACTGGTATAACAGAAATGACAGCCAGCAATTCTTCCCGGAGCCTCGGACAGTTTTTTGCCTCACTTGTTCTCCTCATGATGAAAATCTGGTGGCCATTGGGTAAATAGGAATTACTTTGTTGCTTTCCATTCTTTTTTTGAAAGGTCCTTGCAATTTATTTTTTGTGTATTAGACAATTATGTGATTGCTTTCTAAGAGATCTTGGCAGCTGGTTTTTGCTGCTTCTTTTTTCCACTGCTACACAGCATTCCAGAAATAATTTTCAGATTAGATAGACCTGCAAGATCTGCAGTTTTTCTGTGTGTAAAAGCCACTGATGTTTGTAATGTTTGTGAAAGCTACATTGCTAGCAACATTTGATTTCATTCATGAAGCCTAAAGCACCGTGCAGTCACACTTGGAAAAGCAGCTGTGTGTATCCCAGTGCTGAACTGGAGTTCCAGCTGCTGAGGAGTTTTCCAGTCCCATTGTTGCTGTGCTTTGGCTTTGCTATCTGACATACATGGATAACACTAACAGCCTCAGAACAGGCTTTGAAAACAAATCAGGACCAAGAGTTTCCTTATTTACTCCAATCTTTGTTTCCAGGTACAAAGATGGCATGGTGGTTATAATTGATATCAGCAGGAAAAGGGAAGTTCTGCATCGGCTGAGAGGTCACGATGATGAAATACATTGTCTGGCCTGGTGCCCTGTGCCTGGTGAAGAAAGGCTACCTGCTTGGCAAGATGAGCTCCAAGGTATGTAGAAGCAATTCACAGTTTGTAAGGTGATTTTTAGTTTATATCTAAATCTTCCTTCTAGACAACTCAACTCCTTATTCACAGAAAGATGGTAGCTAATCAAAGGCATCTGATGAGTTAAACTACAATGTTTTGTGATACAAGGCAATATGCTTTTAGATGATTTTTACAGTCCTTGGATTTTAAAGTATAACATGATTTTGACACTATTCAATATTTCCTTTAGAAGAAAGTGAAGTTCCAAATGGGGATCCGACACAAGATACAGCTGTGAAGAAAGGCTGTTACCTCGCTTCAGGAAGCAAAGATCAGACCATACGGATATGGAGCTGTACTAGAGGCAGAAGTAAGATTAATACCATGAATAACTGCACATTAATACACATTTACTTCACACTGATAAGTGAAGAAAATTATAACAACATGAAAGATTTGCTTTGCTATAATACTGTCCATAATGTACCCAATGCCAGGCTTGATGGTTAGCAAATGTTTTTTATTTTTGGCATAAAGAAGTCAGAGAGGAGAGTTAGGATGTTCATTTATCTGTGAAAGCAGTAAATCACTTGAATGCATCCTCTCAGGAAGTAAGATTTCCCTTTGCACAAGGACAGTGGGGAGGAGGAGAGGATAAAGAACCAGTGAGGTGGATTTCAGCCTGGGCTAGTCAGATCTCTGTCTATTTCTCAGTGAGTAGAAGCCGACTAAATATACCTCACTGATTTAGAAAGTAGGAATTAGAGTACTTGTAAAGCACAGCAGAGTGTGCTTAAAACTTTGGATTTGCAGGACTGACTTTACTATCAGAGAATGTTGAGGTATAGATCTGGATGGTCCCTTTTGGTTCCATAGGTGTAATGACTTTGAAGTTGCCACCCACAAAGAGAAGAGGTGGAGCCGTCGATCCCGCTGTGAAAGAGCGCATCTGGCTGACTGTTCACTGGCCTTGTGGTCGTTCCAAAGAACTTGTATCCAGCTCTTTTGGGTAAGGACGGCACGCAGTCCTCTGGTGCACTCAATAACCCTGCATGTGTTATTGATAATTAAGGACAGAACCACAAAAGAAACCTTGAATACGCCCACCTCTATAAAATAATTATTTGCCTCACAATTTATCTGATAAATGGAAATAATGAGTGCTACAAGAGCTACTAATATTTTTGTTCATTTAGTATTTAAAATGGCATCACAGCTTTGAATGTGATTTAAACATGGATTCCACTTGTAGGTCGGGGATATGTATAGGCATGTATCATAGATGTATTGCTTATGTATTTGTATTGCTTATGTATACAAATTTGTATACAAATACAAATACAAATTTATGTATTTGTATTGCTTATACTTGCAATGTGTATATATGGAATACAGGCTGGATATATATCAAAGTTCTTTTAAAAAGTGAACTGTGAATTGCACACTTCTAATTTGTAGGGGAGAATTACTACTCTGGGATTTGACCCAAACCGGGAAACGCAAGTGGACACTTCTAGGATCTTCAGAGGGACAGAATCACTCACGAATTGTGTTCAATCTGTGCTCCATGAAAATTGAAGACAAAGAGCTACTCTTTTCCATTTCAATGGACAGAGATGTAAGAACCATTTAGATAACAGCATAAAAATAGCTGTGCCTTTGCAGTTCAGTTGATTGAGATCATTTCTTGTATGGCCACAGACTTTCTCTGAAAGGGGGTTTATTGCACAATTTTCTTACAGCATTGTTACAGTTTGTTCTAAGCTTTGGTTGTGTATGTTTTTATTAGCTCATTAGCTCAAGCTCTTACTATAATGAAGAGATTGGATATGTCCTTCTGGATTGAATGGTAAGCAATTAATAATGAGTGCTTACCAACTCCTTTGACTCTGTTTCATTTCATTCATTAGTAAGAGCTAAGTATCCTTTTTTAAATGAAAAGCAGTACTGATTGTAGACCTCTTTTCATGATCTGTAGCATCTATTCATTTTTTTCTTAATTTTACTTTTCTTAAGGCAGCAGAGTCTCTTGTTTGAAGTCAGAAGAGGAGCTGAAATATTGAAGCATGCTGATTTTGCCTGTTCTGTTACAGTTTTCCAAGTAGCCCTGTGTCTGTGACATATTCTGTTGTGATTGAAAATAATATATCAAGTCTTGAATGTGGCTTTTTGACTCTTCTTCTTTCTTCTTATTGTGCCAGTCACTCATGCATTGACCCATTCCTTGTTGCCACATTTCTTCAGGTGAAGTGCTGGGACCTGTCAACTCTTGATTGTAGCTGGACAATGCCCTCGCTTGGGGGATTTGTCTATAGCCTTGCCTTCTCCCCTGTGGACACAGGCTGTCTTGCCATCGGTGTTGGGGACAGCATGATACGGGTGTGGAACACTTTGTCCATCAGCAATAACTACGATATTAAAACATTCTGGCAAAGCATAAAGTCCAAGGTTACAGCAGTAAGTGTGCTTTTGATTCCTTTTTCTTTTGTTTTCCTCCCGTTTTTGCTCATTCTTCTCTTCTGAAGAACATTTTTTTTCCATCTAAATCTATCTAATATCTAACTAACTAATAAATATCCAAAGCCAAGCTCTTTCTGCTCTTTTACTTGCAGTTATCCTGGCATCCGACCAAAGAAGGCTGCTTAGCTTTTGGAACAGATGATGGAAAAGTTGGCATATTTGACACCCTCTCCGGCAGGTAAGAAAATAACCTTCAAAATTGCCTGTGGCCTAATGAACAAATTGTAGATTTGATGATGAAGTGAATAGAAGCTTGTTAAATTAATGAAGTAATGTTTTTGTACTTGAAATGGTTTTCTATTCCATCTGCTTGAGATCAGGATCATGACACAAAGTTAAGTTTGCTATGACTGCTTAGTCAGATTCTGCTTGTATGTCACCATGCCTACATGACATGAGCTTTCCTGCATGTGCAGGTGGAACTTACCAGGATAGTTTTGTTACATTTTTAGTAGAGCCCTAGAGATATCAAAGAAGGTTTGGCTGGATCATTGCTTGTTGCACGTTAAAGCATCTGTTGTCTGTTTTCCTCACAAGAAGCATATTGCTTGAATCTTTTTCTGTATTTGATATCTCCCCTGAGAAGTTCAGTACTCTTTGTTTAAATCTTAACTGTACCTTCTTCTTGTCTTCTTACCCAGTGCTAAAAATAAGCCTCCTCAGATCTCCAGTACTTACCACAAGAAGACTGTGTACACATTAGCCTGGGGCCCTCCAACTCCTCCTGTATCTCTTGGTGAGTCTTGCATGCCCTGTGACAGAGTAGGACTTCCATGCAGAGTACACAGATGCCATGAAATTGGTGTCCTTCCTCCTTAGGAAAAGGAGCATTGTTTTTTGGCACTGTTCCTCCCACCCATTGGGGATGCATTTCCCCTTGAAGAGTTATTATTAGTTTTGCAAGGGAGCACAACAATGTGTTATATATCTCATTTATGAATTATGGTAGTTTGTGAAGATACTACTTATTCTACTTATTTCTAGATTTTATAAACCTGTAACTGGTGGCTTCAGACCTCTGTAGTCACTGCATATGATCAAGTGTGGGTTTCTTATCCCTGAATATTTCTCTGTCATTTGAACTGATGAAAGCAGCTCCATTATCTCCTTACACAACTTTCAATTTTTTTTATGAACCAAACTTTAAAAGTTTACATTTTAAGACTGAGTTTAAAACTACTCAGATACTGTTTTATGCGAAGAACTGTTATAAAAATGGGAGATCCTTTCAGTTGACTGTATTACAAGAGTTTGTAGCCACCAGATCATAGGCAATCAAAGCAGGTATGTTGCCCTTTAAAGCAATTTTTTGATTATTAATGGCAGTAATTACTTCTGTAAAACTAGTGCAGAACGTAGTATATTTAGCATTTTTCTTTGTTGGACAGGAGAAGGTGAACAGCCCTCTGTAACCTTATATAGCTGTGCTGGTGAAGGTATTGTTTTTCAACACAACCCTTGGAAGCTTAGTGGAGAAGCAAATGACATCAACAAAGTCATCAGAGACACTAATTCAATCAAAGTGAGTTGGTTTTGGTTTTATGGGACACTGGTAACAATATCATAGCTTCTTCCCTGAATTACTTGGCTGGTTTTGTTGTTGCAAACATTTAACTTTAAAAAAATGCTGCTGTAAAGACATACGTTTGTGGAGATTGTTGGCAACAGTTGTGTCTTCTTTCTGCAGCACAAGCTGCCTGCACATACTGAGATCAGCTGGAAACCAGATGGCAAACTCTTGGCTCTTGGTAATGAAGATGGGTATGTTCAACTTCTAGGTTAAAACTGTGGATGAGTTGATCTTGACTAGAGTCAATGTAGGGAAACAAAAGTATTTTTTTGTCACCTCAGTTTATCTCTGTCCTTTAACCTACAAAACACAGCTTAATGTCAATACAATTTATGGGAATATTGGAAAAGGGAGTTTTGAATGGAGTGCTGCCAAGATATCTCATTTGTGATAAAACATCATTCTTTACTGCTACTTAGTTTAGTTGCTTTTGAGTGGAGGATCCTCCACATTATATTAAATTATTTTTCAGTGGTCCACTGGTGACTGAAACATTTTTGCTGATGAACTAAACCAATGCTTGAGTTAAATACAGAAACAAAAGCTTAGTGAGTCTATTTCATGTTCTGTCATTCTCCTTGTAGATGATAATAAAAATCTATTTTCACTTACTGATGGATTTCTTGCATTGTTCTTTTCACATTTCAGCTCAATTGAAATATTTCAAGCTCCAAACTTGAAATTGCTCTGCACTATCCAGCAGCATCATAAACTGATCAATGCTATTCGTTGGCATCACGAACATGGGAGCCAGCCAGAGCTGAGCTACTTGATAGCTTCGGGCTCAGTTAATGCTACTATTTACGTGCATAATCTGAAGAGCATTGTAGGTAATGGTTTGGAGAATTATACTTCTAAGTTTCGACATATTTTACATTGTTTTGTCTTGTTAGCCATTATTCTAATCATACTTGATCCTTTTGTTCTTTTCTTTCAGAGAGCCCTTCAGAAACTCCTCTGACAATAACAGAGCCTTTTCGAACTCTGGCAGGGCACACAGCCAAAATCACAAGTCTTTCTTGGAGCCCCCACCACGAGGCAAGACTGGTGTCTGCTTGCTATGATGGCACTGCTCAGGTATTGCCCTAGAGCCACTCAGAAATATTTCTCTTAGTTTCAAGTTATGCATGTCCTAGAGCCTTAGAATCTGACTGAACAACAGGGCTAAAATCCTGAATTATTGTAGATTTACAGTTGATATCCATTTGCTGGTCCTGGATATCTGAAAAATGGAGCAAAATTTTGCCTTTTGCTTTATTCTTGTTTCTGTTTCCTACTGGACAAATGAGAATACTGCTAAGAGGACTTTTAGTCCCGACCTAGAGGAATCTGTATAGAGAAGCTGGGGGTTTTAGTGAATAATGAGTTGATTCATAAGTTGAATCATTTGTGTTTTCCCTTTAGGAACCTCTGAAAAAGGATATATTATACAAATATATCAGGGCAAACAAGTTCTGAGATTTTTCATTTTGCATGTTGACATTTGAAATACTTGTACTGTGGTTCAGACACCCTAGAAGAAAAGCTCCCACATGTGCAAGTCATTGAAGAAAAAATGTGTATTAGGGGAGGATGAGCCTTTCGGAGTAATTGTTTGTGGGTTTGTGTTTGTTTGTTTTCATGTTTATAAGGTATGGGATGTTATGAAAGAAGAGCCACTCTGCAACTACCGAGGGCACCGGACCCGGCTACTCTGTGTCCAGTGGTCCCCAGTGGATTCAGATTCTGTTTACACAGGAGGTGATGATTTTTCTGTTCACAAATGGCTCATCTCAAAGCAGGAGCACACGCGGCCTCCTCAGGGTAAGACATTCAAAAGATCCTTTCATGGAGATAAAGTGGGAGATAGGAGAAAAGAGTTGCCATGATGGAACTGTATAATAAAGATTTTGTGTCCAATTGAAATGTCTGCTTAGGAATGAACTGTGCCTAGGTTTAAACTGAGCTATATCCTATTTGGAAAGTAAATATTGATAGAGATGCAGACAACAAATATAATAAAAATCTCTACAGATTATATCAGGGTAACTTTTGTAAAACCTTTACAGGCAAGAAGAGCATAGAATTAGAGAAGAAAAGAAGTATGCAACCTAAAGCCAAAACAAAGAAAAAGAAGAAGCCTATAGGAAAAAATACATCCAAGCAAGATCTGAGTGACACCGTGAATGGAGATGAAAGCATGAAAGAAATTTTACCAGAAGAAAATGGAGTTTCAGACCATGAAGGAGAAAAAGAAGCTCAGGAGGCAGAGTTACGTGGTAAAGTCTCCACCATAGGTATTAATCAGATTATATTACTTCAGTATTTCCCCTATTATTTAGCTCTCAAAACATTACCAAGCTTAACATTTTCATGCTAACTTTCTCATAAATCTTTAATTTTAATATTCCACTTGAGTTCCCAAAACCTTATATAAACTTGTTTGGGACTCAATATTTTGAAATAGAGAAGAAGACTCTGGCATAATAATCTTATAATATTTATAGACCTTTGTTAATGTTCAGTGACATCTGCTTTAGCTCTCTTCTGTAACATTTTGTTATTGTTTCCTTTCTCTAGAAAAAAAAGAACTATTGTTCTATGGCAATGTGAAGATTATTTTCTCTATACATAATGTGAATATTTGATATATTCAGCTTTAGGTTTTCCCATGTGTTTTTTTTTTTAATCAGAGTCCACAGAGTCCAAGGATACCTCTTCTGATTATTTTTCAATTGGCTTGACAAAGCCTTTAGTGATCCAGAAAGTCAACCTAGTGAAAAAGGATCAGCCTAAAGAGAAAACAGGTTAGTACGTTTGGGTGATTTCTTAACAGCTTGCATCCAAGCAGAGCTGCTCATTCTGTGCTAATTCCTGGCTGCAGCTTCCCTTCTTGATGTGAGAACATTTTGGTTCTCTTTGGTTCTCTCTCATCTCTACAGAGATGCATGTGCCACTTTAGTACTTGCTTTCTGTCTTGCTGAGGAGCAAGGTTTTCTTTGGAACATATCAGAGAGTTCTGTTTTAGAAGACTCTTGTAAGTGTGCAGTGGTGACTAAAATGTAACTGAATTTTCAGGTCTTGATTCCTCTCTGAAGAAAAGGAAGCCTCGTTCAATTTTGCCCTTCACCACATCCATGGATCACAGATCCAAAGATGAATTGCATCAGGACTGCTTGAAGCTTGCTACGTGTCTGAAATCCCCAGGTATTGGTCTTAAGCTCAGAGGGTAAAAAGGAACTTGCTGTGTTTGGTTTTGAATAAATATTCTGCACAAAGGTGGTCCTTTTAATCAGACTTATGTGATGTCCAAATGTAAGAAACTGTTAAATTGTTAAATCTGTTTATAGGAAAAAAAAAGTGGAAGGCATAAATATTTCCAATGGTTGAGTTTACTGGAGTAGTACATTGATGTGGCAGATTCCAATACCTGTGGTGCACCAGAATCAAATATTCCTTCTCTTTATTTGCAATAGGCCATAACGAGGGTTCATCCTCTGACCTTGAGGATCACGTCCACTTGGGGCTGTTTGCAGACAGGGCCTCTCTGCACAAGATGATGGATGTGGAAGGTAAGTAGCAAAATGAAGCCAGTTTGACAGTATGTCCAGTGCCCATTATCACAGCGACATTCAAGGAGAAAAGAATTTAGCCAAGATGCTGACGTTTTCTTTATTGTAGTTTAAAAGTGCAGGATTAAGAATGCAGGTTTGAAAGAAGGACTCATTTTTCCCAAACAGCTGTTAGGGCTTTCAGATGCCAACTTGCAAGATCTTTAAATCTGAACAAACTTTTTTTTTTTGCCAGCATATTTTACTGTAGCTATCAGTGCTATGGGATTCATGCCGATAGGTAACGAGAAAGTTTGTTTGCTCTCAAACAGGAAAATACCACTTGGAGAATGGGCATCCAGAGCTATTTCAACAGCTCATGTTGTGGAAAGGAGATCTGAAGGGCATTCTCCAGGCAGCTGCTGAGAGGGGAGAGCTGACAGACCAACTAGTAGCAATTTCACCCATGGGTATGTTCATATTTGTGACAAGTAAGCAAATGGAATTAGCTGCCAATGTTCACCTCATTCTGATCATTCTGAACTGGAAGTATGTTGGTTCTTTAACTGCCTGATGACACAAGTCAAACATAAAACAAACATAGTTTTTTAAGACCTGGATGTTCCCACAAAACACTCAGCTTGGAGTTGAGAAGAATAAAGACTGATTTTCTTTGGGACTTCTTAGAGGAACGGGTCCATACTTCCAAGCACAAAATTGGTACTTTGTAGTATATTGTAGTCCTTCAGTGTTGCTGTTGGTTAAAATACACTACTAAGTTATTTTACTGCTAGTGAAGTCCTGCTGATATGTTGAAGCTGAAGCTTCTGGGTGTTTTACTGCCTCAGTGAAGTGCATTATAATGGTTAAGAGAGAAAAACTGAGTCTGGAGCTGTTACATGTTGAAAAACCAGTCTCACAGAAATCCTTCCAGTTTTAAAACTTTGTCTCTGATGGTATTGCCTTCTCTTTTCCAGTTGGATATCAGGCTTGGGTGTGGACAGTAGAAGCCTTTGCAAAGCAGCTGTGTTTTCAGGAGCAGTATGTGAAGGCTGCTTCCCACCTCCTCTCCATCCATAAGGTTTACGAGGCTGTCGAGCTCCTGAAAGTGAATCACTTCTACAGGTTGCTGTGTATTTTGTTTCAATTGTTGTTGTTTTCAGGCACACCAACTGAACAGCTTTGATTTCACATTTTGCTTGCTAAGTACTGAATATCTGCACTGCAGAACTTGCAGGACTAATCAACCCTACACACAAGTATGACTTAAAAACACATTATTTACTTCTGCTACATATCAATGCTGAGGGTCATAGTAAGTAAAAAAGATGGGGAGGAAACATGCAATTCTTGTTTACTTTAAATGAGATTAATAACCTCCTTTAAAATATTCCTTAGGATATACTGTGCAGACAGACAGAAGTATCAGCATTTTTGCTTCCTCAAGTGATGTGCACTTTAACAATGGGAGATGGACTATCAGATCTAATGAGATAAATCTTCTTTGCTCTTGACCACAAATTACTTGAGGCAGTTTCTTTCTCAAAATGAGAGAGAAATGGCAGCCAGGAAAGAGCAAGGTATTCATTTTTGTATACAGTCTGTTAAGTTTTCTAACTGATTTCTCTTACGTGCCTTAGGGAAGCTATTGTAATTGCTAAGGCCAGGCTGCGTCCAGAAGATCCAGTCCTGAAGGACCTCTACACCAGCTGGGCAGCTCTTCTAGAGAAAGATGGTCATTATTCCATGGCTGCCAAATGGTAGGTGTTACTGCAGAAAGGAGAGCACTGATTCCACACTTGAAACAAAGAAGGTTCCTGGTTTTTATAGCAGACAAAATTTGGTGGCTTTCAGAAAGTGGACATCATTTGCTTAGGGTGCTTCCAGAGCCTGGTCTCACCAGATTTCTGTAGTGTTAATGGGAAGAGAAGCTTCAAAGAGCAGTTCAGAGCAGGACAATTTAACTACTATGGCAGAGCCACTTCTTTCTGAAGATGTTGCTGGAAGCCTCAGAAAATTAGGCTAACAAGACTGAGATTAGGATGTGTATAAAGAGGCTGTCTGATGCCTCCAGTCTTTTTACTGGAAATGTGGCAGAACAATTAATGTCCTAATGACTGGGTCATCCATCTCCAGCCTAGTGTTTTTTTGTGGTGGTGGTTTCTTTTTTTTTTTTCTTTCTCACTTTTAAAAGGATCCAGCTGAAATACATAGAAATGTAGTTGCTAGGCTGGTATAATCTTTGGCCTCTTAAATCTGTTTATTTAAGTTTCCCACGTCAGCTGTGCATGGTTTACATGGCAGCAGAGGTTTCAGTCCAGACAACTAAGGTGAGTAACTGCAGGCTTTTCCTTTGGAGCTTTGCACCAGATCAGGCACCATCTGTCTGAGGTACCCTAAATTTAGTAAGGCAAAGTGATGAGAACTCTGAGAACTTGTGCAAACTACAGATAGATCTTCATTTATATGTTTGTACTAGAACTGCTGCAATGCCATTTAAAAACAGTATCTTAATACTAACCTAAACCAATTTGTCTTTTATCTCTTTTAGCTATTTGGGGGCTTCCTCGCCCTATGATGCAGTCAAAGTGCTGGCAAAAAAGGGCGACGTGGCATCCCTGAAAACTGCTGCTGAGCTGGCCGTGATCTCTGGAGAGGAGGAGCTGTCAGCAACTTTGTCTTTCAGATGTGCCCAAGAGCTGCTGTCATCCAGGAACTGGGTGGGGGCTCAGGAAGTTCTTCAGCAACAGAAAACTTTATTTGTAAGTCTGGTTCTTTTCTCTTTCCCTAGCATTTTAGCTCTCCTGGTTAGCTTGATTAATTTGGCATCTCTTCCCCGTGTTATCAGTCTACAGGTAGTTTATTTGGTCTGATTTTGCTTCAAAATATTCTGCTGGAAGTTTATGGCAGTGATATCTCTGATTTCTTTTTAAGTATATAATACTGATGTTAAGAAGAAAGCAGTGGAAGGATTCAATGTATACATTAAAAGAATGAACAAGCTAACTCTAACTCAGCTGAGACTTAACCTGGGAACTGGTTTTGCATGGCCTGGGGAGCAGAAGGGCAATTTGGCTTGTTCTGAGGTTGCCTCTGGCCTTAGCTTCCCTGACTTGATTGGTCTCATCCTTTGGTAGCTGCAGTTGTGAAACTGTCACTAACCAGCACTACTGACGGGATGTTTTTAAATTTAGCCTTCTGTGACCAATAAGGGGTATTTTCTTCTGGCAACAGCTTAATATTCTTCTTTCTGTTCTCTTATTAAAGGGACAAAGACTTGTTTTCTGCCTTAACGAATTGCTCTGCAAATGCCTTAGTGAAAGAAAACCCTTTGACCAGAAGAGCTCTTCACCTCCCTGTTACCACAGCTGGGAGCTGAACAGAGAGGCCTCCTTTCTTGACATGGTGGTGGAAGTCTGGCAGAAGGTGCTGGGCATGAGCACCACTGAACAAGCCACGTGTGCACGGGAGCAGCTGCGCAGCATCGAGTACCCCCCTTCAACCAGCAACACACACCCCAAGCAGGTAACTGGGCTTAGATCTGTCTCGCAGTAACCTTGCTTCATGTGGGTATGCCAGCCATTTCCAGGGCCCTCGTTTCAGCTGCAGGATGAGTTAATTGATAGGAGAGGTGGATGATAAGCAGTTGGGAAGCTTGCATAGGAGCCAGCTTGTTTCTGCACAGGGTAAGGAGAGAAGTTGTTCAGCGATGAGCACTGGGATCAATGAGACGTGCTGGCTGAGTGGGAGGGATTGCAGAGCTCAGTGATGCCATTTTCCCCATAGGATGGTTAGTAGAGGTAATTTGTTAAAATATGCTGGAGTTCAGAAGGTCTGTTCATAGAGCAGGGCTGCTGCAGCTCTGCTCTGACCCTCCTGAGTCACTGACCTTTGAGCTACTCCTGCTTCTCATTCACCTTCTGGGCCTCAAGCACAGCTGCTGATCCTACAGTAACATGTAATGCTGAAGTCCTTGTCTCCAGAACCAAGGGAATTCACATAAATTAACATTGTTACAATTGCTTTTAAGTCATGTGCTTCTGTGCTTTTCTACAATGGTGGTAACCGGTGTGTCATTCATACTTCACAGTGAAGCTATTAATTAACTCTTGCTGCTTCCTGTAGCTGCTTTTCCACATCTCCCATGACCTGACCCTTGCGTTCCTGAGCTACCAGGCTGCTGCATGGGGCGAGGCAGTGAAAAGCCTTCTCAGAGCTGTGACCCGCAGCTACGATGCTGGTAATTTCACTCTGATGCAAGAGATGTGCAGCATCCTCGTCCCTGAAGGTAAGGCTCTTCTTGTGTAGCTCTTGGTACCCACGGGGACCCCAGGGGATCTTCGTTGTGAACAGTTTTATGTCCATTAACTGCACATTTAGTAGGCACTTCTAAAAGGAGTTCAACAGCCTGATGAATATGGCTCTTAGTTATGGCTTTTAGCAGCATCCTGTTTCCCCATGCCAAGTCTGTGTCATTAGCAGTGGAGTTTGGCTACTGCAAGAACTGTTGAGTGCTCAAAATTGCTGACTGTGAAAGGAAGCTCATCCGTATCATTTTCCAGAGTGTGCAGTGCAAGCAAATATCCTGATGTGTAGTTCAGGATCAAGAAAGCTTTGTGGTCAACAATGAGAAGATGCAGTCTTGTCCTAGCTAGGATAAAGCGTTGTGTTTAGAAGATGCTTGTATTTACCTGCACCCCTCTGCCACTGTCGGAGTATAAATATCTGATCTGTGTCTCTCAGTTCACTTACCAGCTCTGGTCTTTGTCTTTGGAAACCCCATCCTTGTTTTTAATTCTTTCTGTCTTATTAGGCTGTGATAACCTGAGAGAGAAACTGGACAGCACAGATTCACAGAGCATGGAGGCTTGCAGAAGCTTAGAGGCCTTTGTGGCTTATGGACTGCTGTATGACCTGTGGTGGAATCCGCCCAAAGTTTGTCTTGCTAAAGCCTTGCAGGAGGCTGTATTGGATCGTGTGCCGGCTCCAAGTGAGGACACAGCTCTCCAAGTGAGCTGCGCTTCAAGTTCTGCCCTTGAAGAAACTGCTGATCAAACTGCAGTTGAGATGGATGAAGATCTTCACCCTACAGCTGAACTTCATAAGTGTGAGATAGAAAGTGATTCTGGAGCCAGCTCAGTAGATTTGGAAGACAGACAGTCAAAACTGAATGGCTGCAAAGTGCTTCTTTCGGAAGAGACTGCTTCTTTGCAGAGTACCCAGCGAGATATAGCAGAGGTTCAGCAGATCTTGGCGGAGATGATCCGCCAGCACCAGAGGAACAATCTCCAGGGAAGCACAACTGGAAGCACCCAGGAAAGCGACGTGCCACAGAGCGCAGAGACCGAGTCAGACAAGCCCAGCTCTGACAGCAGCCAGACAAAGTGGTAAGTCTGAGACATAAAGAAACGTATTGAAGTGTTGCTTCCATATTTTGTATTTGTGGAGCAAATTTGTTGTTTTGCTCAGACTAATTCTGCTCTCAAGTGCATCAGAGCACATACAGCTCAGAGCTCTTGTGTTTCCCCTGAGTTGAGCTACTGTATATTTAAACTTATTATAGCTAAATAACTTTCTTATCCACAAGGTGTGTTGATATTATGGACAAAGCAATTTGAAGAGAGGAAGATAATGAAAAGAACAAGTACAATATGAGTTCTGTTTCTTTGCTGAAGAATTATTTGGGTCATGGGCAAGGAAGAGCTAGAGCATATAACATTTGTGTAACATGCTGTTCATAGTAAAGAAGGGAGCCTGTACAATCACTTAAGCAAAACACTTACTCATAACACCTGCTCTTTTTTCAACAGTCAGACGGAAGCAAAGGAACCCATTACACTCCCTGAGCTAACGAAACAGCTTCTAAAAGCAAACCAGAAGCTTGCAGAATTCCCAGACAGTTTAAAGGTAAGATTTTAGAACCGGTGTTGGAATTTGAGGAAAAAAAGACAATCTTGCACCCCAGTGAAATCCTCACTTAGTAAGAGGCAAGTGACTTACTGTTGTCTTGGTGCTGGCAGGGTGGATATGGGATGTGTGACAGAGGTAAGCAGAGACATCCTCCTTCTCCTGATCCAAGGAACTGATCCAAGGGTGACTTTGAGAAACAAGGCACACAGGGTGTGGGATCCAGCTGGGGCAGTACTTGCTTCACACATAACACAGTAGAAAGTACAGGCCTCACATGGGAAAACCTGGTAAAATACTCCAGCAAACATAAAAGCAAGTAACCCCTTGTTCTTTATCGTAATTATTTACACAAAATAGTTTTGATAAAGAATTTAGGAACTTAGAGCCTATATGGTTCAGGAACTGTGAAAATGCCTGAAAAGAGGCAAGTACTTGAACACCGTGGCTCCTGACCACTCCCCTTATCTAGTTTATAGTACAACTAGAGGTGGTCCTGTTAGAGCAAGAAGGAACAAACTTGGTCAGAGACAAACTAATTCACTAGAAAAAGAGCAAATACATCTGACCTGTTGTCCTGTCGTTTTACTCTTCAAAATTAAAGCAGTGTTTTTAGAGCTGGCTACAGCTGAACGTTCTGTTGGAAGTAACAAGTATCACCTTTTCTTTTTGCAGGCCTTCCCCTTCCCTGATGTGCTGGAGTGCTGCCTTGTGCTCCTTCACTTTGGATCCGAGTGTCCTCCTGAACTACATGAACATTCCTTGGACCTTCTTAGGAAACACAGTGGCGCTAACGTTTATGAAAAGGCTGCCAGGAAGTTCTTGATGTGACAGTTTGGGACCTGGCTGCCTCCCTCACACTGTCCACAGCTACTCAACACCAAGGCTGTTCTCTTCAAGGAAAAGCTTGTTTAAACAGGCACAGTAATTGAAGACTGTTGTTCTGGCTAAAATTATAAGAAAAAAATGAAACAAAAAAAAAATCAGGTTTATATACAGATTCTTATGGTCATCCACTGCTAAGTGAGATTGTGATGAGAAAATAGAAAAGCAGTAGATTGTGGCCTTGAACTGTATACAGGATTGTTGTAGAGATTTTTTGTGTGTGTGTGTAGGAAGTTATGCCAGGGGCAGTTGGAGTTTACATGCAACAGAAGGATTTGTAAGACAGTTGCATCAGTCTTTCAGTTGAGGAAAAGTTGTAGCTGCCCTCTGGAATTTTTTCAAGCAGTCTGACGTTTAAGCCAGTATTGCTCTTGCAAGCAGTGTGAATTTACTTTTTGTTCTTTAAATAAAGATCTTCTACAGCTAGGCTTTAGCATTTAATTTGATTGATGGGTGGAATTTAGTACCTACCACTTGTTTTAAGTCTTTTTTTTTTTGTACTACCTTCTGGATTCTTGAAAATGCAGCAGTAGGATCAGTCTTGCAGCTAACTGCAGCCTCTGCCTGAGTAGAAACATTTAACTCTTCCTGGAAGAGCAAAGGCTCTTGCTGAACATGGCATCTTCGTAAACTCTAGCATCAGCTTTTTAAATACAGGAGAAACATGCACATTAGGATATGTCCATGAGCTCAAAAGGCTCAGACTTCAGAAAAGGTTACACATCCCGAAAACTGTTAAAAGAGGGAGGCATAGGAGGGAGAGATGGATTTTAGATCAAAACTGTTCCAAGTCACTTAACCAAAACACAGACCTGATACCAATACCTGGCCCAGATGCTGCCACAGACCGAGTAAAGCTTCAGAGCAACCTGAATAGCAGTCACTAAAGTCAGTGTTTATCCCCCAAAAACATCCTTCCATCAGGATGACGAAGAGACCGTTCAGCCTTTGCCACTAACTTGTAAAGTCTGCTCAATTCCATCCACAATACCAGAAAACCTGGAGGGGGAGCTACTGCTTAACCAAGCAGCTCTCACACCACTTACGGGAAGAACATCACTGTTGAGATGTCACGGACAAACCTGACACAGGACACATGAGCAAAACAGCTTGGTGACTTTAAAGGACAGAGCTGCACTTGAAGAAGCCTTGACAGGACTAGCCGTGCTGACAGGAGAGCAGGAAGGGACATAGGTCACCCAGAGAGATCTAAAACACTGGAGGCAGCTGCTTAAGCTACAACAGGCTTAAGAATGGATCTTGCTAAGACCTGCCCTAGTAGCATGTCATAAACAGGAGAGAATGAAGCTTAAATATTCTCCTCCTCTTTAGATTCAGGCTCCTCTCTAATTCAGATTCCAAGTCCTGCACTTTAGGGTTTCAGTGCTATATGGAAAATCTGAAACAAGGCCCAGTTTAAAAAAAAAATTTATTTTACAAAAATTAAAAACAAGTCTTATTTACAAGCATTTTAAATACCAGCTTTAAACCTTAACTCCTAATAACGAATTGCTTAAGGTTGTTTAAAATGCAAGACAAAGTCAAAATGTTAAGTCTGCCATCTCCGAAAGGGGTGGTTTTGCTTTTCCCCTAAGAAATGTCATTATAGACCTGCTGAAATAACGTGCTAATAGACTAGCTTGCATGTTTAGGAGTCAGAATCCCAAGGTGCTCTTTCATCCTTCAGATGTTTATGATGAAGAGAAAAAGACTTTTGTTAGATGTTAAACACGAAGCAAAATTTAGGGGCTGGAAAAGGGTAGGGAAAGAGGAAGAAATACTTATCTGTCTGCTGAGTTACTTGTGTTGCAAGGAGAAGAACAAAATCTGTATGCCAGGTTGAAGACAAACAAAGTCAGAATGCTGGTCCAGCCCCCTGTCAAAAGGTCCTGTAGCAAAGGTGAACTTGCAGGCTCCTTAACCTACTCCAGAACATTTATTAATACCCGTAAGACCTAAGCTGAGCCTCAGGATGGGTCAAACCTGTACCATACAAAATTAGAAGCTATACAGCTGATCAAGTCAGCTCCAATACATCCATTCTCACTGTTGTTAAAGCAAATCTCTGAATATTTTTAGCTGCAAGGATTATTTTTAATGTCATCCTTTCCCAAACCTCCGCAGTGATCAAAGGGAGCAATATCCACAGACTACACAAAGATAAAAATAAGCAAAACATGAGGTGAAGCTGTCACCCTCACAACATGCAGAAGTTTTAAAACAAGCTTCCTAAAGCACAATTTGCAAATTTGTGTGCGTGTCTGTGTCCGATTTCACTGGATTTCCAGACCCTTAGCTTTACCAAACACTCTGAAGTCTTCCTTGCAGGTTCTGTACAGTATAAAGAGGGAAAACAGAGGTATACACAATATTTTCTGTCTCTTGCCCTTGGTATTAAAAAAAGATGGCAAGCCACCAATGCTGGCATTTGGAATTCAGTCAACTCCCTTCTTGGTTTCGGATGAAGATGCAGCTTCTCTTCAGCAGAAGTGTAGGCCTTCTGCCTTCTGCACCCTGGAGATGTCTTTCGTTTGAGATACTGGTAGGGAAAATGGTTGAGGACAGCAGCTGCCAGGATGGTAACCGTGCTCTGCAGGGGGCTACCACTTCTCATGGCTGCATGTTGTTGATAATAGCCAAAATGCTCATCTTCTCTTGGGCCGAGTCCACGTCTTCATTCTGTTTCTGAGCCACTCCTGTGCCAAGGCCGTAGAGCCGCCCACAATACTTTGCATCATCGATGGTATCCTCAAAAAACAGCTGTGGAGAAAGGACAAAGGAAAAGAAACAGGCATTGTTTTATTGTGCCTCTAACCAGAAGGCACCTTACGTTAATTCCACAGGGCATTTAAGGTCAGGCACCTCTAAGATGTAATTTAAGCATGCACCCATGCCAGCATTAACACTTGCTATGATGGACACTTGGAGCTGCCATAAGCCTCAAATAAAACCCCAAACAAATGGACAAAAAGATGCATGTGTTGAAATTTGTGGGCAGCGTGGAAAACCAAAACAGGAGCTGTGGTCCTCTTGTCTTGCTGCTGAAAGAGGAGGAACTCGGCACTACCTCCTTCATCCTGAAGAACGCCATGCCCGTGAGCAGAGAGTCTGATCCTGCCTGGTGTTGTCGCCCAATTCGCTGCAAATCAAGCTGATCTGCCACTTCTTGAAGACCGCCCTGCAATCAGAACAGAGCACGTTTCATTTCTTAAAAACCTCTCTTCCCAATTCTTTCCAATTGTGTTACAAGCCATTCTGCTGCAGAAAGCTAAGTTCAAATATTGGCTCTGAAGATGAACTCATGAAGATTCCAGGAGTACTGGCACAGCAGCTCTGAGCTACAGTGCTGTACATACTGCTCGGGAACCTATGAATGCATCGGCAGATTTGTGGTGCCTTGATTTCTTACTGCAGATACCTGAGATGACTATAGGGATATTCACAGGTTACAGATGCTGAAGCTTTCCCTCTGCTCACATATGTCTGTGATTCAGCAGATAGATTACTCTCAACCTGAGTGTGCTACCAGTTAATCAAGCTGTGCAAGAGATCATTACAAAAGAGGTGCTCCACCTTGCACAGGGCAAACAAGCATGCACGATTTCAACTGCCCTCTGGAGTTGCTGATAACTGGAAGGTTATGGGAATGTCCCCTACACAACACGCATATGGATGGCTCTATCTGTCACACGTATTATAGGGGCCTGCATTTGCCCTGTAGCTTTTATACCCATTCCAGCTTTAATGGACTTGACGCATGCAGCACTTCTGTCATTTGGTTTATGCTCGTTTATAGCACTGACATCCATACATTATCATGGGCCTGGGAGAGACGCGATACCTTGAGGTTTTTGCAGCTCTTCATCAAGTACTTTACATCATAGATAGATGGGAAAAAAAGGTTCAAGATATGGAAAAACTCATGTTCCTCTTCTGGTAACCTGGAATCTGTCAGCAGCTTCACCATGTAGCCAAAGTCATAACCACTGGAAACAAGAACACACAGAAGCCAGATAAATAGGCACCAGCTGTACCCAGGGGCCTTAGCACATTTTTCACAATAACTTTATACACCAGAGCTTTCAGGCTTCTGTTTTCAGCTGTTTATAAAACTCTTCTAGATCAGTCAGAATTCATCCTGACCATCCATCTCAATGTAGGACCTGTGCCAACTGCCCGCTGTGGGCTTCCTCTAACCTGCTCAATACTGAGAATTTCCCTAGTTAGGAGGAACACGGGAAACCCAGGGGTATCTGTTGCCACCTCCTCCTACTCCCTCCACTCCTTTGACTTGCAGAGATAGCAAAGATTTAAGAGGCTTTCTAATCTGTTTGAAATGCTACAGGACACACATCTCCCCTACACAGATTTCTCCCCTACACATAAACCTAAGACAAAAAATGAAAAGAAAAATGATGTTGCAAGTAGGAAACAACAACAAAACACCAAACACTTTACAACACACAGAAGTGCAGAACCCCGTGTCAGTCTCCATGGACAAAAGCAGCAGCATTTCCATGCCCAGGAGCCCTCTCGTTCCTACGACCCTCTCGCAGGCACCTGTGAAACGAGAGCCACTTGACGCTGTCGCTGAGCACCACGCCGGAGGTCATGAGCAGCTCGGCGAAGTGCAGCGTGTCGATGCCCTCCTCCTCGTGCTTCTGGAACTGCAGCCCAGAGCTGGCAAGCAGGTCGATGGAATCCTGAGAGTACATATCCTCCCTGGACACGGGAGAAAGGCAGCTTGGTAATGACCTATTCATGGGGCATAAGAGCACCTGCCCCAGATGCTGTATTTCAAACAGAAAGACCATCTCTGAGTCCACATTTGTGTCAAAAAACTGATTGATGTTAGTTTTCTAAATACTGCTACTGCAACTTCACCCATTCTTTTCTTAGCAATCTGTTCTGCAATTGCAACCAATTAATAACCCTATTATTAGTGTAAATTCTGCAGAATCCACCTCCATAGAGCTGAAGGAGGTTTTGTACAATATTGCTGGCAGACATGCCACACAACAGCACAGAGAAAAGGGCAGGTGTCCTGAACAGGAGAGGTGCAATTCTATAACAACAAGCAGCATTGCTCTCCACATTTTTCACATCACAGCCTTATCTTCATCTCCAATTCCTTCTTTGGGAGTGGAAAAGCATTGCATACTACTCTGCCTTTCAAACATGACTAAGGAGGTAAGTGTGGAATGAGTGATGATCATACGCTTGATGGAGAGCTGGGGAACCTGATTTCTGGACTACATGGCTTTGCTTGGCACAGTGTTAAAAACATTTCATTCTCATTTCCGTATTTCTAAGGAGCTGACAAAGTTGAGAAACTAGATATTGCAACTTTTGTTGTCAATAAATCCACAAACAAAATATATTAGATAAAATTATTGTAATGTTTTCTAATAACATTTTCATAAAATATTTATTTCCAAAGAATCTGTGTTTTTGCCACAGAAGCACTCTATATTTCCAGGTAGCTCCAGTGTTCTATATATGCTCAGCTTGTTTTTACAGCTACACAGGAATGAATTCTAAAGTTTCTTCAACTGTATAAGAAAACCACACTGTAGAGGAGGTAATAACTATTGCCAATTGATTCCTGTAAGTAAACTTATGATTTTGCAAACTTTCAATTTTCCATAGAGACCCCAGCTTGTATTTTGGCCTGGGTCTGTAAGAGGTCTTATCTTCACTGCTAAGGAGAGCACATCCTCTTCTTTTTAGCAAACAGGGATAAATTAAAACAAAACAACAACACCAAAAACAACCCAGGGTTGTTCCCTAGCTCTGAGAACTCACGTAAGGTTGAATTTGAAGTTAAACTGCCAGGTGTTGATTCCAGAAGGATACTCTCCCTTCTCATTTGTGAAAGTTAGGCCGAGCTGGATAATTTTCAGCAGGTCAACATTACATCGAAGGAGCTGGTACTGGTAGTCTATGGAACTGCGGAATTCACCGATTGGCCTTACAACAACTCCAGGAAATTCTGTGTCCTAGTAAAGATGAAGAGAAAAAAAATCTTATTTCATCACATGCTTTAATAGAAGTTATATATTCAGTTCCAAACTTTCCGGTTTTAACACCAATTCTGGTACAATTTTCTCTGAAATTGCTTACATAACAGAATGTAAAAAGGAAAAAAAAAATCAGGCTGCTACAGGATGGACACTTAAAAAAATAAATAATTGGTTAATTATTGTATTCATCCATCTATTCTAGGTATCTCTTTCAATGTTGCATCTTTTCAGATATTACAAAGCTTTAAGATCATCCAATATGCAGTCCTGTATAATCTAAACTATCCTCTCCTGAGCAATTTATACTCTCATTTTCCCTAACTCTACCAAAATACTCTTTTTCATTTATATACTGTTCTTCTATGTCCTAAACACGAGTTAATCTAGCACTCACAGTCTTAAGGTGATAGTCCAGATAGTGGTCACTGTTTTTAAAAACAACCAACACCTAAATAAATGAAAGCTACTGCCAACCAAAGCAGAACTTAACAACAGAGAAATTGCAGATATTTTACTCTAGTCAGTGATTGTGCCACCTGTACAAAAGCCTCAGATTTCTAGACTAGTTTTACACTCAAATCTATTCACATAACTTGTGTTGACTTAATAAAGTAAAATATATCAAAATCTTTCTTAAGAAATCCAACATTCTGCATCTGAAAACACTTCTTCCCATTTCTTCTTTTTTATCCATATGATATCAGCCTGGTCACCAGCACAAATCTATCTAAACACATTCCCATAAATATCAAATAGAGCAAAGAAACAAAAAAGTTTGTTTCTGAGCAACTGATAACAACAAAACTGAATCACAAGTGTTTCATTTGGGAATATTACAGGTATTCTTATGCCACACTTTATTAAGGACTTTGTGTGCCTTGAAGTTGAGAGTGCAAAGCAAAGTTGGCAAAGTTCAATAACTACAGTCACGTAAAAAACTGGTTGCTGCCAGGTAGATAGGTATTTTTAAAAGCAGGAAAAAAACTGTTTCTCCACCTCTGCCCTCACCCTGAAACTGGAACTCTCATCAAGATTCTTAGCTTTCTCCTAGAGAACTCTGCAAAAGGCAGAAAATCCCTTCCGTTGGAATGAGCATTCCGTTAGACTGAAAAGGAGGCACTCGTGGAGGTAACGAGTGGTCACCTTTGTTGTCACCAGCCTCTCCTGTTGTCCTTCAGCACCAGGATGTCTCCATGGCAAAAATGAGACAGTCCCTCCAGGGACAAACACATTTATGAAATCCAGTGAATTTAAACGCAGTTGTAGATCTGATCTGCTTGAGACTTTATTAGCGTATGGAAGAGAACCAGTTAAATATCATATGATTTCAGATGATGGACGTGGTTTCTCACTTCCCCATGTCTCATTCAGTCTGGACTGAATACTATATTGACTAAAAATCCACAAACTACTTGCCACTGTATTGCTTTCTGAATTCTCACAACTTCACTTTCCAATGCTTAGTTTGTACAGGGGAAAGCCTCCCCAAAGCAAATAAATATACAGAAAAACAAATAAGTGTCCCTGCACTGTAACAATCAAATCAAGTACCACACACTCACCATTGCAATGTAGCTGTAACTTAGCACGATCTCCCGGATTTTCCTCATCTCCTCTTCCAGGTTGTTGGCCCATACCTCACAGATGACCTGGCTGTTCTCCGCGAGGGCTGCTGGCATCTTGCAGGGCGCCGAGGAAGAGCGGCCGCTGCTGAATCCGGACGGGAGCGCGGGATCCGACCAGGGCGCTGCGGCGGGGAGAAGCAAACACTTCATTTACAGGAAGAAGGACCCGTACACCACAACCACAGCACGAGCAGCACGAATCACGTATCTATTCTCAGGCTCCAACGGGGCAGCTGCAGTTTTGCAGGTGTTTTGCTGCCTTTACCACTTCCTTTACACACACTGAGGGGAAAATAGGCACTAGAGTGCCTCTTTAGAGAGTAGGGGATGTTACAGGGGCAAGAGCCCCATTCCCTATTTCCCTCAACTGGCACAAACGCTGAAACGTTGAGGGGCAGCACAAGGGGGGGTTGGGGCTCAGGCTGCCTCTTGAGCGGGGGGCATTGGGGGCTCAGGCTGCCCCACGAGCGGGGGGGATTGGGGGCACAGGCCGCCCCTCGAGCAGGAGGCTCCGGGGCTCAGGCCGCCCCTCGAGCGGCGCTTACGGAGGCTCCTCCGGGCACGGGCACCGGGGGGGTCTCCCAGGCGACGCCAAGGCCGCGGCAGCCGCGCGGCTCCCGGGATCGCCCGGCGCTCCCCACGGCGGCTCGGGCGGCGCTGCGAGGCGGGTGGGAGGGTTTCCCTGCCCGCCCGCACACAGGGCCCAGGCGCCGCGGCCGCCGCGGGGCAGGGGCCGGTGGTGGC
>JAUBOD010001004.1:1905543-1964950 GCA_032353885.1 Nothura maculosa
CCGGGCTCCGCGCTCCGGGTTCCGCTCTAGCCGCGCCGCCCGCGCCGCTCCTCCGCTCTGGCGCGGCCCATCGGCCCCCCCCGCGCCGCTACCTGCCCGGAACCTCCGCGCAGGCGCGATGCGGCCCCCGGGGCGGGCGGGACTTCCGGGACGACATTCGCTCTCGCGAGAGCTAAGGGTGAATGGACTGGGCGCGCGGCGCGGTGCGTCACGGCGGGGGCGCGTGTCGTGCGCGCTCCCGCGGCGGGGGGGGGGGGGAGTGCCACGTGGGGCTCCGCACGGCATGCGCCTGCGCGGAACCGCTCCCTCCCCCCCCCGGACAGCTAATGGTCTCGCCCGAGCTCCCCGCGCCGGGCGCTGCGGGCGCGCCCAAAACCCGCAGTGGGGGGGGGGGCGGAGGTCAGGTGATCGCTCCCTGAGGAGCCGTTACCTCAGGAGCCGCCGAGGGGACGGGCGGCGGCCCCAGGGCCGCGGCCTGGAGCGGGGCCCGGGGCTCGCCCGGCCCACGCCGCTCTCTCCTGTCCCGGCAAGGCCATTTAGTTACGTTCCGGTAGCGGCCGCTCGCGCCACGGAACGCGGCCCCGTCTGCTGGGGGCTCGGGAGCCGCTAGTGCGAAGCCGAGGGGCCGTCGCCTCTTCCAGGTCCATCCTGTGGCCGCTGCTGCCTCTGGAACCGCAGCTACCTGCTCATTGCTTCCATACGAGTACCCAGGGGAAGCAACATCGATATCTGTCCTCTCAGATTGCGTTCAGTATCCCAGCTTTAATCATCTTAGCTCAGCAGAAACGTTTTATTTCAGCACTGCTGCTCTCTCAGGTAACCTTGATGGCGTCACCATCTACGGCCACTGAGCAGTATTTATCAAAGTGCATTTTAATTCAGAGTTTATCTTCTCAGTTGATAGTTACTGTTGGGTCTCCTCACCTTAGACCTGTAGTCTTTAGGTTGTGTAATTTATGTGTTATGCAACGTGCTGGACTGGCAGAAATCAGGCACCTTTCTTCTGAGGTGTCTTGAGTTGGAGATCTTGGGCAAGGAAACACATGTTGTTATCAGGTAAATACATCAGGATAGATTGCAGCGCTCGGTACACGTAGCATTAGTTTCTTTTTTTCACCTCAAGAGTTCAGAGTACGATATCTGCTTTTCTTGCTCATAATTGCAGGTCTGGAAGAGATGTTGAATCTAGGCAAAAAGAAGCTTCTTCTAATGCTTTTTTGCAAACCATGAAGCACTGTGAACAGATCGTGAACAACAAACAAGTTATTTTATGAAGTGTCTGATCAAAAAACCTTTACACTGAGAGGAAATCAGCCTGTGCATTCCTCAAAGCTGAGCCTCAGCAAAGGTGGCGATGACACCGGAGGGTTTGATGATGAAGACACTGGGGCAGGGCACATGCTAACCAACAAACAGAAGCAGCTTTTAGGTAACCACCAACCTGGGCTAGATCCAGACTTGCAGCCCAGAAGGTAAATGACATTTATGTCTTATATGACTGGATATACTAGTTGTCTGTTCCTGTTAATGTAGATATTTTAGCCATGACCTGTGTTTTGAACAGATTACCAGAATTCACTGGCTTTTCACCTACTTCTGGGTATTGGGTAAACAGCCCTCCCAGTGCAAGAGTCTGAGAGGGAAGTTCCAAATAAAGATCAGCTCAGGACAACATTCACATGCCCCCCCTCTTGAAATGGGGGGGCCCATTTTCTATTTCCTCTTTTCTCTAGAGGTCCCTTCCAACCTCAAGCCTTCTGTGATTCTGTGTGTGTGCAAATAGGTTGAAGGATTCACATTCCTTTCTGTTGAGTCTGCTGCATGATAAATAACAATTAGTAGCAACCTCTAAGAATTAGAAACTCTTTCCCCACTGGGAAATAGAATTACTCAAGAGAAAGTGTCCATGAAAACAGCACATGTTTATAGCACTAAGAGGGGCCAACCAGTGTGACACTGGGGGATATTTTCATTCAAAAAAAAAGTTAATTAGGTAAAAGAAACCATGCAGAGACATGGAGCTTGCAAATCTCTCTGCAGTTCTAGCCACTGCTAAGCTGAGATGTTACTTAGAGACTAGCAGTATATATTGCACCAGACAAGGTGAGGAGAAGAGATATTCCTTGTTTTTTCCTGTGCGGAAACATAAATCTGGGAAGTTATGGTGGGTAACACCCTCACTACTCAGCCCTTAGTTCATAATAGGGCACTGTATATTAGGTGAGTGACATATATTGGGGCCACATCTGCATAATAAAGACAAATGCTGCTGCAAATTACATCTTGCAACCTGCAATACCATAATTACAGATGTTATAGTCTGTAAACATCATATTTAAATACGACTGAGCACATTCTTACCTATTTGCATCTTCTGCTATAGATAGTGCCTGTATGTGTAACTCATTTGGGACACAGTGTAGCAGAAGAGTTAGTGCAATTCACAGTGTGCAACACTCAAAAACTGGATTGCTGTGTTTTTGTTTTGTTATTCTGACAGATGCTTCAATAATCCTTCCTGCTTTGAACAAATACACTTTTGACTTACTCAGTTGTACTGACACTAGCTATTTTGTGCTCAAAACACTAGTCCATTATAAAAAGTACTCATTTTTAAAGTTTAGATAACTTCTTTTTCTTATTATTCTCAGCTATAACTATTACCTGTTGATGAAAAACTCTCACCTGCCAAGGGCTTTAACAGAGTGACAGCACGTACATATGCAGAGGAAACACTGCCAGTATTAACAGCAACACAACCCTGGCTTCACATGACTTGTCTGGGAGGGGACAGCAGCTCTTCCTTGGAAACACCCCTGTCTCATTTGCCTAAGCCTGCATAAAGTTTCCAGAGGTAGTGAAAGGTGAGAAGTTGAGCTCTGAATAAACAGCAAGGAGCTCTCCTAGGCTCCAACCTGCGAGAGGTGAGCAAAAAATGGGCAGCCAGAGTTAGGGGCGTAGTAGCTTGGAAATGTGAGAGAAACTTTAAGGAAATCATTTAAAGGCAACGTCGTGTGTTTATCTGAAATACGACTGAGCTTTTGTAGCAACGCTGGCTGCTTTCAGATCCATGTAGTGCTTGGCAGGGTAGAAGACCACTGGACACAGCAGAATCCTGTGTCTGTCCGTAGAAAATGACTAATACGCAACTTCTGGGGTGACCAGGTAGGTTATCCTTAAGCTTACATTTATACAACTTCTGTATTTTCACAAATTGTAGCCTTTTTTATCCTTGGACAAGGCTGTTTTGTGTTGCCTGTGTTCTATAAGGGTTGATTCCAGTGAAGCAAGTTCTGAAGTCCTGAGAAGACTCAAGTAGGGGGGAAAAAGGCATCGCAAGCAAGAGCGAGGCAGGCAGAGCAGCGCCACAGATGTAGCCTGTTGTTGGGCTTGTGCGCCTGCCAGCAGCTGCTTGGTCGGTGTCAGAACCAGTCACACGTCCCGGGTAAGTACGGCCAGAGCTTGGGACAGTCTTGGCAAGGGGAAATAGAAGGGGACAGCAGAGGTGGAACAGTAACAATAAAGAGAGATAAAAAAAAAAATTGAGATCAGTTCTTACTGCTTTCTAAAGACTTTCAGATTATGTCAAACATCTTAAACCTGACATAGACAGACTAACTTTTTCTGATAAATAAGTTCTGTGAAAACAGATCTCTAAATGAGCAGTTGTTAGGCAAATTAACAGGTGCTTGAGAAGAAAAATTGTATTTTTTATTACAGTTCTTTATATAATGGTCTATGCTTCTATTCACAAAATAGTTATTTTTTACATTATAATTGAGAATTTTGTTTGAATCCAATTTTATGGCAGCTAGCTTGAAATAACTTAAAAAGAACTCTTTTGAATACCATCAGTCCTACTTAATATTTTGAAATGTCTATAGCTAACTTCAGTGATGGATTCTGCCTGAAATACTAGCAGGAGTTCAAATTTTTGGTTTCAGCTACTGTATTTGGTTTATTCTGAGTCAGGTGAGACAACAGTGTCCAGTATTGGGAGGAGTGAGAAAACAAATGCATAGAGGATGGAATGGAACAAATCCTAAAAAATGAAATTCAACCTCAAATTCAAAAAAATCAATTTCAACATATTTCAACTATCAGCAGTGTTTTCTTAGAGACAGTAGGCATACCTGCACCAAGAGGACCTGTGTGACAAGATGTGAATATACTGTTATGTTACATAGTATAAGATATATCATCGTGATCAGGATGTCTTTTGCTAAAGAAGATAAGATGAGTTTATCCTGTGGCAAGTTATTTACACTATTCAGACTAGCAGGTTATTTTTACTTGTTACTCATAGGTATTCTTCATCTGTTATGTTAGAATCCAATTATACTTTTTTCAGTAAGGTTGTAGACAACAAACTGGATACATTGGAAACAAAAACATACAGAAAATCTTGTAAAGTAGCTGTAGCAGCTCACCAAGTCCTAACAGTGAGGAACTCTAAATGCTGGAATGCAAAAGAAGCCTGGAAATGATGCATCTTCCTTAGCACGTAGCTATTTCAAGGAGAACACGACTCTTTTTAACATTCAATTGAAGTTCCTAGTTGGGTGAATTTGCCTCATCCCTTTTAGGCTATAAGGAAACAAAAGCCCAAATAGGAAGATTTTTATGTTATGCCCTTTGACTTGTTTACTAACATATTGCAGGGAAATACAGCTGTAAACACTGGCAAATTAACAGCATTGCATTTGGAAAAACATACCCAGAGCACTTGAAGTCACAGCTGAGGTGTCTGCTCCTGTCTAATACGTGACTTTTTTTGGCAGTACATTCCTCCTTTCTGAGACGCTGCAAAAGCAGTATTCCCAGGAGGCTTGCTAGAATCCTAAAGGTAATACAATATCATTTCTAAAGAATTTCATTCATTATTAACCATAACTGTCTTGAAGCCAAGAAGATTATCTTCCTTATCATATTCTCAAACTCTGATACACAGTTCTTTGAGCGTCTGAATGAAGTGAGCATGTGGTGCTTGACTGCGTTGATTCTTCTTGGCACCAACTCACCTAGTTACAGCAGGATTTCTCCCCTTTGCTGTTTAAGAGCATGTCTTCATTATGCAGGGGTACATGTCCCATATGATCATTTGCTTGGCATAAAAGATAAGCGAAGAAGCTGTGTTAAAACCAACCAGTGCAACAGTCAGAAACTTTGGTTTTAGGTGTTCTCCCATTCCCATACTCTCATGTCCTGTTTGCCTTTTGAGACAATACCACTCTTCAGGAAACGCAGGGCCAAACAAAGGTGGGAGAGGAGCAAAGATTTGACAGTTTTGCAACCAAACAGGAGTTGTGGGGATTTACTGTTCTCAGCAGGCTATTTTTGCTCTCCAGCTGTACAGAGTTCACTTACTTAAGTCTCCTTTATTTCAGATGAGAAGAGACTCTGGATATTCCCCCGTGGCCGAACAGCAGAAGCAGGTAAAGACACAAAGGTCAGCTGTTATATGCAGGTGCTTTGGAAGAGCAAATGCACTGAGTCAGCTTCTAAGAAAAGTGGCAAACTTTTCTGTGTTTGCAGCACAGCACTAAGTGGTGAAGAGCCAAAGGGCTTTTAGAATAGCTTAAGTGGCAAGCTTTAGAAACTGCCCTGTCTCAAAACAAGATCTGTAATCTCAGATGTGCATTAGGAATTAGGAGGTTTTGAAAGTCAGATCTTCTTTAGAAGATGCTAAAGTGTCTGATGTACCACTTCATTTAACTGAAAGTTCTGACATTCTAAGACATCAGTGCTTTTCTTTGATGGTCTTTATCCCTAAAAAGAAAGAAAAAGCAAAACTATATATAGCACACTATTTTCTAAAGGTGCTGTAAGCCTCATGTAGCTTTTGTAACTTTTTTTCCCCCCCTAAAACATACATAGATAGTAGTACAGAGTCTAAAGATTAAAGAATTCTTACCTTATATCAGCATTTATGAGCTGTCACGTGGATGGAACAGGAAGCATGAAAATGAGCAAGTCTGCAGCCCCAAAGCCAGCGTGCGCGGTCTGAAGCTGGGAGAGCTCTTGCACCAGCCTTGCATTTCTAGTACACTCACTGTCAAAGGTGGCACATCATTATATTTAATTTTAATTTAAGCCTAAAGGGTTCACAAACCTAAGGCTGTAGGGCAAGAGTCCTTCAAATTGCTTCCTCCCTGGTTGCTAATTTGATAAAAACCTAGATGACAGCAACAAATGTTTGTTTTGACAAGGAAATTTTCTGTGCTTATCAGTGAAGTTTTATCCCAGGACAGATAAGTATTGCATAAAGGTTTGGGCAGTGATGGTAAATATCCTGTAGCTGCTGAACAGAATTTTAAAGAGCTCTTAATGCTGAAAGCTGTATAGAGAGGGCTTCCCTGTATTGCATTACTGTAAACACACCTGCACTCAACATTTATTAGCAAGTTGTCACTCTTGTTTGTCTTCTTTGACAGAAGACAAACAGGAGAGCAACTATGAATCATGCTATTTTTACTCTAGTCTGTTTTTGCAGCACAACAACACAGTTAAACAGGAAGGACAGAATTGCAAGCAAGATATTAGCTGGTTATTATACTATGGTGTTTTAGAATTGCATTTTTTTCTTTTAGCCCTCCAGATGAATATTATGGGTAATTAATCAAGAAAACCCAACCTAAGAATTCTGGACTCTGGAACTAATTCCAGCTTGGGCTGCTGTAAAAGACAGATAGTTAATTACCTATTGGCCATGTCTTTGCTGAACAGCTTGATTTTAAGTTCTGGAATACTTAAAATATACGGAATATATTTAAAATATATTTTATATATACACTTATATAATACACAGCTTTTTTATTATTTGTTTTACTTAAGAGGTCCCATGAATCATTTTCTGACTCTTGTTGTTGCTCTGCATAGTTAAAATCTGTACTATGATGAAAGAGTCAATGCAAGTGTCACAGGTGCCTTTGTGCTCCTGTGCAGGAGTATTTAGCAGATAACATTTCCATAATTGAAGCCTGGAATGCAGAGTACCTCCTTTTGAAAAAGTTCAGTGTTTTACCTCCTCTTGAACATTAGCTGCTCTGTACAGATGGCACCTAGATGTGGTTCTTATTAGCTTAGTACTAGAATTGTGTGATGTCTGTGATGGGCTAACATAGCAAAGTAAATAATGTAGGGCAGAAGTAATTTCTCATATTAGACCTTTGTTATTGTTGGGAACAAAAGGCAAACTTGAACGTACACGAGTGACTTGGGCATCAATCTATGAAGCTAAAAATGCTGCTGAGAGAAGCAATTGGGAATTAATTGGAGCTGTTAACAAGGTCATCCACACACAAGAGTTCTTTGCTGCTGTGAGGGGCCAGCGTAGTACACAGTGGGAGGAAGAATATACCAGCAGAGTAACAGACTTCCTTATCCCCAGGTCTTCTAGCCCTAGATAATGTTCTAGCCCTAGATAATATCCTGTAGATAATGAGAAATAGAACCACTAGAAAAGGGAGGGAAAACATCCATGCTCCCTTTTCTCTCTGGTTATTCCAGAGAAGTTGTGTCAGTAACGCTTCAGCTCTGTGCAGGCATGGGAGATGGATGTGCATGTGCCAACACCCAGTGTCCTACAGCAGCTTTGTAACCGTGTTCTTTAGACTGTGAAACAAAGGTCAGGCTACAACGGCCAATTTTACCTGCTCTTTTTCAAATTAAAAACACAGCAGCACCTGCTTCATGTTGTTGTTTGCTTGCAGGAGGAAAAGATCTGGGATGCCCTGAAGATCACTGCCTATGTGCTGGTTGTGGGGCTGCTCACATTCACTGCTTTAATGAACTCTGTTTCTTGGTAAGATTATTCATACAAAAGGCCTGAGGAGAAACATTTTTGGACAGAGATGGGAGAAGTGGTTGATTAAAGGATGGGCGACTAAGAACACTTATTCCCACAGGTACGTACAGGAGATATGGGAGACTTCAGGCCATTTCTGGCAAGCAAAATGGCTAAAGCTCTACAACTTGTTTGAGGGAGGGGAGTTGGCAATCTTCGTATTTGGTGAGTTCTCAGGTTAACAGCCCTCCACTGGATGAAGGATGCCATCCAGCTATTGCCTCCAGAGGAGGGACATGGACATGCCTTCCCCTACTAAAAAAGATGCACATGGGGCCCCAACACCATCCACAACTGACACAGTACCACTGTTCTTCCTTTGGATCAGATCCTTAATAGATACCTTATGCAGATGAAAATTTTCATCTTTTTGCTGTTGCTGGGAGTACAGAAATGTCTTTACTTCACACTCTTTGCTCTCCAGTGAGAGCTGGATGACTCAGTAGAAATAGTGAAAAATTAAAGCAAATCAGTGAATTTTACTCTTGCTGTAGGAACTATACAACTTAGCCTGTCACCAACGCTTGGTAAACAGGCCAGGCTGGGATATTGCAAAATTCAAGGATCTCTCAGCCATGTCCAACTTGTGTTTAAAACCCACCCCTGGCAGAGGACACCGCAACCTCCCAGCAGAGCCCTTTCTTACCCTCCCCTTTGGCAAGTTTCAGCCTAGGGGACATGGCATGCTGTAGCTTCCTGGCTGTCTCCTGGGTCTTATGGTGTGTCTGAAAATACCTGCATTCTGTTTGAAAGCATCTCAGGACAGGAAACACACACCTTGCACAGCTGGGTCCCTGCCAGGGCCTTCTGGGCACTGTAATTTGTTTCACATTTACCCATGTCTCCCATTTGTTGACAACCTCCTACCTTTCCTCCTGTTGCAGGTGCTGTGGTGGTTCCCAGCTTCGTTTTCTGGAGTTTCAATGGAATCCTAATGGTGGCTGATGTAACAGGAAAGCCAAGTTTCATTACTCGGTATCGCATCCAGCTGGGCAAGAATGATCCTGTAAGTATTTCTCATTGCCTCTTCTGCTGGCTAATCACTTCCTGCAGTCTCCGACTTGGAGAGGAGGGGAGAAGCTGTTAAGCAATTTTCTTGGAAGGAGATGGAACTCATGAACAACCAAGTTGAGTCTTGCACATTAGCTGCAGAGAAGGCAGCAGATTTTGTGTTTATGCTACTGATTAGATCTGAATTATTTCACAGCTTATTAAAAAGTTGATGCCCAAACTAATATGAAAAAAACTCACTCTGCACCTTAAAGGCTTTTATCCTGCCATTTCCAAATCCCATTGCCTCTGATGTAGCCTGAAGTCCTGACTTCTCTTTTGCAGGTGGACACAAAGAAATTGCAGCAAGCAATATACACAGCGCTGTGCAACCAGTTCTTTGTCTCCTTCCCTATGCTCATACCCATGTTCTATGTCATGAAGTGGTGGGGAAAGACCTTCAGCGAGGAACTACCCACCTTCCGCTGGTTCCTTTTGGAGCTCAGCATCTTCACCTTCATAGAGGAAATTCTCTTCTATTATTCACACAGGTGAGCTGAACACCAGAATGGGACACTCCCTGTCTCCAGGCTTTTAAGGTTAAGAATTATACCCTTCTTTTATGAGAGTGATAGGCACAGCATTCCCAGAAATATGTAGATTTCCCTTTTGGACTAATGCATGCAGAGAAGTTAAGAAAGCCATTTCTTACTAAGAGTCCACATAATCTAAAATCCTGTCTCTAAGAGATGTCAACAGGAGAAATCTAGAATGATAAAAATAAAGCGAGCCTGTTCCCAGAAAGCAGGTTTGAGCCATCTGGACTTTCGTGTTTAATAGCAGCCAATGGACCTAATTACTGAGTGTGAGTCCAATGACAGAGACAGGGAAACCATGAGTCCTACATTGTTATTCCCAGCAGCTCGAAAAATCTGCATTAAAAGGAGAAGTGTGAGCAAGCCTGCAGCAGAAATTCAGTGTTACCTTGCTCTGTGCTCCTCTCTTATGAGGCTCAAAACCAGCACTTCTGTTTTCTCTACTTAGGCTTGCTCATCTGCCCCTCCTGTACAAGCACATTCACAAGAAGCACCACGAGTGGACAGCCCCCATTGGTGTCGTCTCCATTTATGCTCACCCCGTGGAGCACATAGTAAGTGGTCACTCCCCAGTTCCTGCATGGAACGTGATTTCCATGGGGTGAGGATGAATGGTGAAGGAAGGGAAGCGAGCGTACAGTCAGCAGCTCCATTCCATACCCAAGTACCATCTCCTGTAACAAGTCCTGAGCTGCAGCACCAGCTCCATGGCAGCTACAACAACATGCTGAATTTTCAGCGTGTTCAGTTTCCGGAGCGCAGCTGAACCCAGCTGGTGCATTAAGCTTGGTCTGGGCAAAGAGAGCCACGTGTGCTGCTGGTAGCACACAGTGAAGTGGTGCAGTTGGAATTACCACATTGCTACGTTTAACTGCACTTGCCCACAGGCCAGTGGCCGAGTTGCCCAAGAGCAGCTTCAACGTTACTCCAAAGCAAAGGTCAAACCCAGAGTTCTCACTCCAGGGAGAGTTATTAAAACAGTTTTCCTTGTACCCGTTCTTTGATTTCACATGTAAATTTTACTGCGAGCTTGGGGTGCTTGGATGGTTGGTACGTGCTGCAGCAAGTACAGCCCAGGTGCCTACAAGCAAATTATTCCTTTGGTTGGTGTTTTAGTGAAGCATTTGCAGAGGGGTCTCACCTTTGCAGTATTTGCACACAACTCATGCAACATATCCTGCAAGCAACTCAGCTGCTAGGAGAAGAGTCTGCATTTTGTGGACCCACTAACAAGGAGGACCTTGCTTCTTGTTTCCAGCTCTCCAACATGTTACCCGTCATGACCGGCCCCATGGTCATGGGCTCTCACATCGCTTCCGTCGCAGCCTGGTTCTCCCTGGCGCTTTTAGCAACGAGCATTTCGCACTGCGGCTACCACCTGCCCCTGCTGCCCTCGCCGGAATTCCACGACTTCCACCACCTCAAGTAGGTGCGGGCGCTGCTCGGCCTCCCTTCCCGGCCTCCCTTCCATGCCGCCCAGGCGCTGAAACAGCTGCAGTTCACTCAGTAGGACAAAGGCTTCAGTTCTTTAAACAGTTACAGCACAAGTTTGGATTTCAGAGGATTCCAGCTGATGTACTGTGCAAGTCAGCCACCTCCCCGAGGTCTGCGTTTCTCCCTGAGCTAACTTGGAAGCTTTCAACACAGCAGCTGAGGCTGACGGTGTTTCAGGTTTTCTTAAGATTCCTGGGGAAAGCACATACCAGCCAAAGGAGCAGCTACTCCCTGGCCTTCCCCAGGACAAGCTCAGGGTCAAAGATGGAGCTTTGCAAAGTTTTTCCTGGAGGTGTAGAAGATACTGCACAGGATCTAGAATAAACGCAGAGCAAGGGTCAGTTGCACAGCTGATGTGTTTGCAGAAGGAGCCTGCCTGTGTTTTTCCCCCAAGCCGGGATTAACAGCATTCTCATCAGGTATCCTGCCCAAGCAGTCGTAGGCTTTACCTCCTGACGAAAGTCCTCAGCCCCCTTTTCTCCCAGAGAGAGCACAATTTTGGTAGGTTGTTCAGAGACATGGAAGCAGTGGAAGTTTGTTCCAGATGCTCATTAAATCCATACAAATATTCCCTTTAACACAGTTTACCTCTCCTGTGGGAGCAGGAAATACAACAGCTCTACTAAGCTCAATGCAGCACCGAAAACAGAGCCCGTCTTGTTACCAGTTATTTCGTCTACAGCTCAGCTCATGTCGGGACACGGATCCCCACGGACAGCCCAGCCTCGGAGTAGAGGCTTCTCAGCCTGCTGCTCTGCTGCTCCGCTGCTTTGAGCAATTGCAGAGGAAGGGAGCTGGGTTTCAGTAGGATCGTTTCTGGATATCGATGCGGTTGGTTGGCAGGAAGCTTCCAGGAGCAGTTTCACCCAAGCTTCAGCGCCTGTGGGAGACAGGCCCTTGATGGAGGCTGCTGCAATGGGAGATCTGACCTGGGTGGCTCATCTTAGGAGATGGAATAGGAAGGGTGAGGTAATCTCATTAACTTCCAGTAATGGGTGTCCTCTGTTTGGCTGGCAGGTTCAACCAGTGCTACGGAGTCCTGGGCCTGCTGGACTATCTTCATGGGACGGACACTGTGTTCAGACAGACGAAAGCCTTCGAGAGACACCGAGTCCTGCTCAGCCTCACGCCGCTCTCCGAGAGCATCCCCGATTCTCCCAAGAGAGCAGAGTGAGGCCTGCCAGCTTGGAGGCCTTGCACAGTGTGACTGGACAGCCAGAGACAAGCATTTATGCCAAATAGTATTTTGATTTAAAAGCAAGTGATTATTGTTCTTAATTAACAAAACTCAAAGCTGCACTCAAAAATGCTCCTCGAGATTCCTGCACTTGCTGCCTGTGAATTCCTGTATAGGGCACAAAAACTTGCAAGAGAAAAGTATTTTCAAAACTATATAAATATATATATATTTAATTACTTGTGCTGTTCCTTGGTTCTTGCTGCCTGCCCCCAACCAGATGTTTTTTGGGCCACTTGGCTGGTTGTTTTTTTGCTGGGAGGTGTTGGGGAGGGAAGAAGGGGCCTTGTACTCCCATGAAAGTCCCAACACATTTTCACAGGCCATACTTTTGGCCATATTGCTACTCTTTCAGCTGAATATACAGAATTATCAGTAAAATTACTAGAACCACACTATGTAGGGATTCAAAAGCACTACTTCAGTCAAACTCAGCTTTAGCCAATCTCAGAAAGCTTTGGATGTGGGATTATTTGTCCTAGAATCCCATGGAAATGGGGACTTAGCTTTGAGAAACATCCTCCATACTCAGTGCAGGGGTCCCAGGTCCCATGAGCAGTGCCTCAATGCACAAGACCTTAGTATGGGTCTGAATTAAGGCCTGTCACATCCTCAGCTCTACAAAACTAATCTCTGCAAATACAAATAAAGTTTCTTCCACAGGAGCCACAGCAAAGCAAAGCAAAACTGGAAGAACTTGTGTTTTTACTACTAGAAGAAGGAATAAAGTCACCGCTGCCATGGGAGCACACACATCCATGAGCACCTACACAATAGGAATTATTTTCCCTAGGATCCTCTTAACATTTGGGGATCTGATACACAAAAAACTCCAAACAAATAAATAAATAGAAAACCAAAACACATCATCGTTGGGTCCATATTTTTCTTAAGGAATTTCTGAGAATACGCGTGGAGCCGCCCTGCTACACGTACCTGGTGTCGGTCAGATGCCAGCGCCAGGCTGGGTCCTGCGCCCCTCACATGGGAGCTCAGCCCCCTCACACAACCTACAGGCCTCTCGAGGGCCAGCAGATGACTGGAAGGCAAAAACCCAAACTGCAGTGTCTTTTGAAGTTTTTATTTTTATACATTTTTTTTGTATTAAAAAGGAAAAAGCATAATTACCACAAATTACAAAGGACTAAAGCATTACTAGAATAATGAATCACATCAGCCTAGAAAGCAGATACTCTGAATAATATTAATGTTATAATACAAGCTCTCATTCAAGTATTTTACATTTTTCTCTTTTCCTTTTATATGTGATGATGATTCTAGCACATGGGTCAAAGATTATGTACTATCGACATAAGATGGATCATGTACAGCGGGCCATATTAACAAGATTTTCCTCTGAAGTGATAAATGGTCTGTGATGAGTCATTTGAAGTTTGTCTCTACCATAAATGCAGCTGAAGAAGGTTGCACACACTTTCTAGATCGGGGAAACAGAAGGCCGGGGTCAGGACACACACAGTTTGAGAAGGGCCAGCACATCAAACCATCACCCCCTTCGTTCGGGCGAGCTACGAGGGGCCAATCTCTGCAATCAGGGCGGGCTGGGGCAAACGCTTGGGGCCAGAGGCTACCCCCTTGTTCACGCTGCCTTGCGCTACCTCACGTTACCTCACGCGCCGCCTCATGTTGCCTCGCGTTACCTCACGCACTACCTCACGTTACCTCACGCGCTGCCTCGCCAGGAAGCGCCCCTGACAAAGCACCCCTTCCCCTGGGAACATGGGCCAGCACTGCCGAGGCGGGAAGGAGTCGCGGAGGGACAGAGAGGGGGATCTCGAGTTAACCCGGAGCGCCTCGGCACCGGCAGCCGCGCTGGTGGAGGACGGGGCACCTGAGGCCCAGGCCGCCTCATGAGCTCCCGCCAACGCGACGCGCTTGTCACAGATACACGGTCCTATGTTCAAGTGTCTGCAGAAAATGCAACTGTAAACTAGTCATGGAATCACTGCCCCTCCATCCACCTGTCTCACGCCACTGAGATGAGTATTTTCCTTTTAAGAAGTCGTTCATCTATTACGTGTATTGGAAACTTTTTAAAATAAAAGTCAGTGATTTAACATCAAGTGTAGCAACCCTCTCAGGAGCCTAGCATCCATTTCGAAACAGTGACGAAGTGACATAACCAGTCTCAGAGAAGAGACACAGCAGAGAGAAGCATTCCAAACACAGCTTGCTACATTTACAGTTTTTTTCTTTTTTTTTTCTTTTTTCTTTTTTTTTTTCTTTTTTTTTTAATCCTTTTGATAAAATAACTGGAAAGGCATTAACAGCTAAGAGGCGCCCTCCTCTGCGCGGCCATGCTGAGTGCGTAAGGACACGTGGCAGGACACGGAGGCTGCCGCGTCGCTTCGTTACAGTACAGGTGACCAGGGAGGAGCTCGAGGGGAGCCGGGGGCTGTGGCCAAGCGTCACCACAGCCAAGTGTGAGGGGGAAGTGGTGGGAAGGGGCAAGGGTTGTTTTTCTCCCCCATTTCGTTTCTTTCTAAATGAACACAGCGAAGCAGCAGTTGCCGCCTCCAAAGCGTGCACCTTAACCAGCAAGCGTCGCCAGCCACTGCGCTGCTCCCAACTGTGACCGCCTCAGTGGGGACCTCGGGGGGTTGAGCCCGCCCGGCACCGCAGGGTGCAGAGCGCTGCCCTGCTCTGCTCTGCCACCGCCTGCCCCATGGGGCTCCCTGGTAGCAGCCAGGCCCCACCAGGCTCCTTGATGCCACCCGGCGCGGTGAGCGCGGGCTCCAGATCCCGTGGTGCTGCAGTGGTTGGAATCTGTGTCCCCAACCGCTCAGACACGGGAAGAAAACTGCAGGAAACACAATCGCCACAAAGCACGCGAGCTCAAAGCAGGGCCTATCTACTTCCCTGGCATGAGGGCTCCAAGCCTCCTCAAAAGCACAACCCATTCTGCCAGGCAGCTACTCCCTCTCCGGAGCAGGGAGCTGTACGAAGCACCAGGCCTCACAGAGCAGGAAGGAAAGTGCCCTTAAAGACCTGCCCCTGCACACACTGTAAGCTGGAAAACACTGCTCAGGTCAAGCTCCCTGGTCCTCCTCAGCAGGAGGCACCAAGCACCCTGCACTCCCCGTCCAGCCACAGGCTGCTACACAGCACAAGGGCAGAGACCTGCAGGAATAAAACACGGGGAACTCATCGACCTGCGTGGTTTCATTCACAGGAAGATGCACATGGGCAAGCAGCAGCTGCCTCAAGGCCACTCGTGTCCCTCTTTGCTTGGCTCCCCGCACACACTAGTGTCTACCACAGCAACCAGAGCAAGGCACAGTTAACACAGGAGCTACCGTCACTTCCCACGCGGAGCGGAGCTGGCGCTGCTCCTCCAAGCAGCCGCTCCGGCGCTCTCGGCCACACCGACACAACGACCACTGACTCAACACGGGGGGAGCCATTCGGGACCGAGACTGGGGCCTCGGCCTGGAAAACTAAGATACTAATTTAAGATAACTCAGATTTCAAAAAATTCTCTGGGACATTTCTGAACCTCTTCTACTACCCGAGCAATTCCAGAGCCTGCTCCACAAGCAATGACGCCACGGCAGCAGCTTACTCTTCCTAGTTTCCTATTTTGTTTGTTGCTAAAACAAAATGCAGGCGATTGGCTTCAAAACAGAACATGCACCAAGGGGAGGAATATAAGGACCTTTGCAGCAAAGACCTCCTGGGTATCACGCAAAACCCACCTGCACTTGAGAACAACCTGGACCAAGTCTCCAGAGCCCTTGTTCAATCCTCAGCCTGCAGCCTCCGGCTCCTCCTGCCCAATTTGGGGTCAAAATTGCTGCATTTGTAACGTGAGACACCTGACCACAGCCCACAAGAGAAAGGGAATTCAGAGGTACTGGTGGAGGCCACACAAACACTGCTGGAGAACAGAGGCCAGGCAGCGCTCGGGAGCCCAGAGCAGCGCTGCCGAGCGGAGCAAGCCAAGGTCGTGCCCGTGTGCTGAAATCCAGCCGCCGAGGGTACCAAGCTGCAGGACTGATGTGCTAAATGCTAGAGCCCGGAATAGGATCGTGACCTGAGGAAATGGTGCAGCAGCAGCTCCCCGGCCTGGAGCAGCCCGGTCCTTCCCTCTCGCCCCCTACTCAAGCAGCACGTTTTGTTTGCCCTATGTCCGTGTGGGAAGACGGTAACTTCAGGCAGGCAGGGCCCAACAGGTACCCAGCGCCGCTCCCCATCCCCTCTCCCTGCTTCCCAGCCCAGCCAGCTCGCCCAAGCTCAGTGCCCTTTTCTCTGTTCTCTCCTCCCAGCTACCTGGATACAGCTCCAACACCATGACTCACTTGTCCAGCTACAGGACAAAGCACTGTATCAGTCAGGTATTTTGGAAGGATGCAGCTCCTACCGAGTCTTGATTCTGCAGGGAGGGTAACGCAACCCACGGCTGTACCTTGGCATGGCAGCAGGCACTGGAGCAGGGCAGCTCAGGAGGGAGCAGGAGTCACCACCATGCCAGCTACACAGCACATATCCTGACCCAGGAGACAGAGCGCAGCAGCAGCAAGGCAAGCAGCTCTTGCTGAAAGCAGCTTCTACCTGTAAAGCAGGAGCACCATCTTCCAGTGCTACATCTGGGCGCCAGGAGCAGATTTCCCGCCGCTCTGACACAACCCCGCACGCGGCCACGTGTTTCAAGGCAACGCAACCCAGACTCGAGGGGAGGATCCGCCTGTCCAAGCTCGCCGAGGAGCTGAGCAAATGCCAGGGCAGCTCTGCAGTCGTCCCCCTTCCCTCAGCCACACAAGGGGCAGCAGGGGAGTCTCAGCCTTCAGAGAAGCTCAGAGCTGCTGCGCAGAGCGGGAGCCTCCGGGCAGTGACTTACTGGGACACATGGAAGGAAATGACCCACGAGCCCCACTGTCAGTCTCCTGCTCACAGCCCCAGCAAGGGCCGCTGGCAGCCTCAAGCCCTGGGCAGCGGCGGCCCCGGCACCGTTCACCTGCCAGGCTGCAGCCTTGGGCATAGGACACTCGCAGCAGCGACAGCTCCTGCAGCTGCTGGGATGGATCCCTGCTCAGCTCCGCGTGACACGGGATGCGCAGAGCTGCCCCGACCGGAGACGGCCACACAGGAGCCGCACACGGGGAAGGCGCCGCCAGCACCAACGTCGCTGCCGCGCACACAACGCAGCCGCTGCCGCTACTGCACAGGCAGAGCCTGGGGTGGTCCTGTCCTCGGCACCCTCCCCTGCCGGGGTCGGGGCAGGCAGCCGAGGGAGCCGCAGGGTCCGGGAGGGCTGCGGGGAAGGTCGGCTCGGCGGCAGCGCCGGGAGGCATCTCGGGGCAGCAGCGCCAAGAGCCCCGCGCGCTGCAAGGTCCAGGAAGCAGAGCGAGCCGCCCAGGTCCAGCTCCAGCGTAAGGCAACTTTTTTTCTCCTTTTTTTTGTGTGTTTTTTTTTCTTCAATTAATATTTCCAAGGAAGAGAGCAAAGGGATGTGTCTTTTTAAAGAGGGTTTTTTTTTTTGTTATTTTTAGGGGTTTTGTTGTTTTTTTTTGTTGTTGTTGTTGTTCTTTCATTTTTCCAAGGGGAAAAAAAAAAAAAAAAAGGAAGAGAAAAATCTCCTTCACCAAAGTCCTGTCTTTGGATGCCAGGGGTGAGCCAGGGAGGCAGGCACCCTGTCCGCAGGGGCTCCAGTCCAGGCGCCCACCTGCCTCTCACCAGCCCCAGGCGCAGGAAGGAGGCACAACAAGCCTGTCCTCGGCAGAGGTCCTTTGGTTGACTTCCAAATTGTCCGTGATGGAAGGGAAAGGCGGGCAGAGGGAGAGCCGGACCCGAGGGAAGGCTGGAGGTTGAAGACGCTGGGGAGGAGGGACAGGGACGATGTTCCTTTTGCAGCAGTCAGTGACGAGGACGTGTCAACGTACGTGGAATGGGAGAAACCGGCCAGGCCACGGAGGTCGGAGGCTCCACAGGGTCAGCAGACGCTGCGGCTTCGATCCCCCGTCGGGGAACCTCGCTCCTCCGAGCTTCCTGATGGGGCTGCCCAGCGATCCAAAGGGTGAACACAGAGGGGAGCTTCGGGGGCCACGCAGAGCAGACTTGTTTTGGTAAATCCAGACAAACTTCTAGCAATAATTTAAAACTTGATATATATATAATAATAATAAAAAAATCTCCCCTTTCCAACCCAGCCAGAACATTTTTTTAAAGAGACACTACGACATGAATGTGTGCACAGAAGGGAAGCAGTGGGGAGGACAAGCAAAGGATGGGTCTAGGGGGGCAGGTCTGGCTCTGGTCGGGGTTGTAATAGCAAAATGGTGTTTTAGATGCAGATCGTCTTTGCTTTCCAGCCACAAGAGAAAAAAAAATATATCATGTGCGTTGTAGTTTCTCCCTAGCAGCCTGTTCATAGGCACCCATTTTCCAACTCCCTTCCTGTCCTTCCTCCTCACACGTCCCTCCTCCGAGCCGGTTCCCACCACCCCTTGTCTCTCAGCGGGAAGCAGAGCTGCAGCTTCTCTACTTCCCCACCGTCTGCGACTCCGCGGCTGCCGGCGCAGGGACTCCTTGGCTCGGGGGTTTGGCATCCTCGTGCGCGGGCTGGCTGGGCACAGGGTGCCCTTGGCTGGCTGGGCACTGGCTGACCGTTTTGCTGGAAGACTGCGACGGGTAGCGCTTCCTGCCGTCTCCTCCTGATGTCGTCGGGTATCTCTTGTGTCCACCTTCCTCTCCCATGGGTGGCTGGAATAGAAACACCCTCTATTAGCAGTCTTCTCCACTTTAAGGTTCTCTTTTCTGCCTCCTCGGCCAGCAGGAGGACCATGTGCACGCTCACTGCCCCATGCCTGTGCATGGGCAGGCACCACGTGAGCTCTGTGTCTAGCAACAGCCCCTCTGTTCCTGAGCAGCACCTGACTTGGTGGCAGCGATACCTGTGTGGTCTGACCATAACCTACCTCGCTCACAGCCCAGCCCCAGCACAGGGACAGGTCTGAGCTCCCTGTGAGGTAGAATAGCACAGCACTGCTTAAAAAAATCAAAGGCAAAGTGAACAGCACTGTCTCAAGGATGGAGCAGCTGAAGAGGAGCAGATACTTGGGGGTATTCAAGTTGCTGTTCCCAGCCCAGCTGCAATGAGGAGGCACGACACTAGGGGTCACTGACTTTCCCAGCCTCCACCACTCAGGCCCCCAAACCCAAGGGGAAGAGGAGAGGCTGAGGAGGGAGGTGAGGTACAGTGCAAGCCCTGCTCCTACTCACGTCCACTCGGAAATCCTCGAGGCGCTTGAACTTGCTGAGGTATTCTTGCAATTTGCTGTTGATGTCCAGGTTTTTGGCTTTGGAATATTTTAAGAAGGCCCAGAACTTTTCCAGTCCATAAAGCTGTCCTGGAATGGGGGAAGAAAATTGAACAAGTCAGAACTGTTTTCAAAGGTTTCCCCAGTGCCAGACCCACAAATCTGCAAGGTCTGACAAGGACTCTCCTGGCCCGCCAGAAGGCACAAGAAAGGCAATACAGAGAATGCGGAGGACAGCAAGCTACATCAGATCAGTAATGGGCAGCCTTCTTGTTAGGAGATGTCCCCAGACTCGGTGCTTAGACTGATAAGTGACGAATAGGCAACAGACTGCCACACTGCCAGGCATCTCATTTCACCCTATGTCCTTCTATCTCACCAAATAGGCTCCACACAAGCAAACCAATCTGTACCAATCTCCCCTCAGCCTGGCCAAACCAGCAGAGGAAGAAAGGATGGGGGGGGGGGGGAACAAAAAACAAATTAAAAAAAAACACACCCCACCCACACAACACCACACCAAGCTAGGGCAAAACAGCAAAGTCGTGGAACCCAGTGTAGTAGTGGGGCATCACACCAAACCCCAGTCAGTCACATTCACCTAAAACACTTCATTTTCTCGAGGTCACAAATAAGGGCCCAGAGGCTTTAATGAGCTACATTACTGCCAACTCAAGGGGCACCCAAGCAGGTACCTACCAGCTTCATAATCCTTGATGGTCTCTTCTTGAAAGTCTTTAAATATGTCTGGCCGGAACTTCTTCTCCAGCCCATAGCTGTAGTATCTGAAAAGGCACTCCAGACCGTACCTGAGAAGAGAGCAACGTGTCATGCGCCCTGCAGTTCATGCAACACCTGCACAGAGCAGCTCTTGGAGCAGGGCACCCTGCTGCACGTCACAAAAAGAGCAGATGGAGGGTGGCCCCAATCCTGCCTTCCACAAGGCAGAGATGCTGCCTTCGCTGTGCTGTGAGCCCTGCAGACCCTCTTCCCTTATTTCCCTTCCAGGAATGATCTCCCTGCGCTTCCTCTCCTACCTGTATCCCTCCTTCCCGTCCTCCACAGCCAGTTGCTTGAACTCCTCGTACATCTTCTTGTTGAAGTGATCTCGGAGGAAGAAGGACCAGAACCGGAAGAGCGTGTTCATCTCCTGGGACTGCCCAATGCCCAGTCGTTTCCGCTCTGTTTGGGGAAGAAGGGCTCATTACAAGACAGACCTTGTCCCAGACAGCCAGCCCTGCACAGGAGCTCACACATGGGAGAGTTTGTGGCACTGAACAGCCCCACTTGTTGGAAGCTCCCTAAGCCAGAACTCCCTCTCTCCATGGACTGGAGGAGAACGTCAACTACCAGTGAGATTGTCCTATAGCACCCTGCTCATCTTGCAGCGAGTGTTCTGCTACCCCATCGTACCCATCCAACACACCCTAAGAAGGGCACCTTGCCCCAAAGCCCACACGAGCGTCCCTGCCCACGTGCCTACCATTAAGGCAGCGCCGACGGTACTTGTGGTAGACGTGTTGTGTGAAGCCGTTCTCCTTGAGCAGCTCATGGGAAGGATGTTGAAACTTGGGCAGGGACTGCGGGGTGCAGCCATAGCTTCCAACAGCCGGGGTCCCTTCTGAGGGGCTGGAACTGAGCACAAGACACTCCTGTCAATCCCCTTCCTTGGCATCACCTGCAACCCGTGTGCCTGGTCCTGCCAGACCAGATAACACTGCCAGCCCCTTTCCATGCCCATGCCCATTCCCTTCCCTGTTTCTGCTTTCCCCGTCACTCGGCCTTCCTACATCCCATACCTGATAGAGGCAGTACGAGGCCTGTGCTCCCGAGAATCCATCACCCAGCCCACGTGGCACTCCATCGGTGGATTTGAACTGTGTCTTGTCTTCCTCTTCCGCGGAGTCTGCAAGACACAAAGCATCAGGGATCCATCCTCTGGGATGGGCCTCTGGGCCACAGCATGGTAACCCCAGCCTCCTCTCTGCACTCCAGCCCCGGTCTCACCTTGGCGTCTATCGTCCTGCCTTCTTTCACCACTGGATAAAACCTGGGTGTCTGTGTTGGGTCTTTGAGCTGAGGTGTGCGAGGGGTCCGGGGGGTCCTGGCGTTGCGGTAGTTGGGCGATTCTGGTACAGTTGTAGGCAAAGAGCGGGCGATCGTGGAAGGCTCGGGGACCCCGAACAGCTTGTTAGCCAAGGCGTCTGTGGGTACTGCAGAGAGAAAACCCCCATCCTGGGTCAAACTGAAGTCTGAGCCTTAGGGTATCACTAGAGCCAAGGGACTCCTTGCCAGGAGCAGGAACTCAAGAATATGTCTCTGTCTTCCTGAGATGACCAACTTCAGATCTTGCCTGAGACAAGCCTGTCCAGACAGCCCAAGGCCTTGCAGCAAGTCCAAGCCTGAATTTCCAGGAATCCTACCAGTTATTTGTTTCCCAGTGGCTAACAGGAAGGACAACTCCCTGCAACCCACAAGGGACAGGCCAGCACTCCACCAGGGCACCAGGGAGCCAGGCCTGGCATGGAATTGTCTCACAGGTAGGGATGTTCTGATGAGTGGGTCCAATAGGGAAGTTGTATCCTCACCGTTAGGTGAGACACTAGCAAGATCTCCCCCATCAGCTGGGACACCCTTGCTTTTGGGCCTCTTCTCTTGGTGCCCCAAAACACTCAGCCAAGAGAGCTGCACTGCCCTAGGAGAGGTGACACCACATGGCTGTGGGTCCCTGCTTTCCTCTCCCCATCTTTGACCAAACTTCCCAGGCCCACTCATATATCTAAGATCTGTAGCTCCAGTTCCTGCCACTGCCAGACCTCCACAGAGGCTGCACTGGTAAGTTCACCTCTACCCTTCCACCCAGCCCCAGCCCTGCTAGGAAGGATGAGGGCAGTCCCAGTCCTACCCATTCCTGCCCTCACTTACCTTGCTGGAACCTGGGAGGGCCGGGAGGAACTTCTTGGTTGGGATCCACAGGGGGCTCTGGGGTCAAGGTATCAAACTGCTCCCTGCTTATCATATTCACCTTCTTGAAGTTCTCCACCTCTTGCTGCATTTGAAAAGGAAGATGATGAAGCAACCAATTATTCACTTCTCTCAACTCAAAAGCTCTTCTCCATCACTGCTTGTGTAACAGCCACAACACTGGGCACAAAATACAGCGACTGGGCCTCAGTGCCCAGGAGGATGACTCATATGCTCGTGTGTTACAAGGAGAAAGCATTAGCTACAAGGAGCAAGGGTCCTGCAGTGACCAGAGCTGACTCCATCAGGCTTAAGCTTTCAGGGATCTTTCAGAGCAGCTTCACCCACCTTCACTTACTTCTTTCAAGCTCTTTATTTACTTATACTAGCAGGACTCAAGCTAAATTTGATGACCTCTGCCTGACCAGCACCCACCATCCTTGCTGCCTTCTCAAAGCTGAGCTTGCTAATCCCTGAACGAGCCTAGAGAAGTCACTGACCATGAGTCTCCAAGCTGGGACTCTCCTGCTTTAGAGGCAAACAGGTTTCTTTATAAAGCCCAAGCCCATGCAAACCAGGAAGCAGGATGGAGTCAGGTGTGGCCAAGCTATCAACGAACTGGCCCCCCAGTAACTGCAGATGCCAAAGGACCATTAAACTGGGCACTACAGAGCATTCAGAGACACCTGCTCGCTCCAGAGATCCCACACTGCCCACCTACCTCTGCAGACAGGATCAGCCCAGACCCTGGCAGACTGACATGTTCCATTTTCCAAGTCACCTTGTTGCCAGCACATTATTTAACTGGCTGCAGCCTTGCGCTGCATTACAGGGCTGTGTTTATCCTACACACCGCAGAGCAGGATGCTGGGAAACAGAAATCCCAAGCACTGCCTGCAGCCCTATGCTGTAAGAGGATAAATCCCAGCTTAGCTCTACCCTGTACATGGGCTAGAGCCCTGGGAACTGCCCTTTCAATCCCGAAGCCCCAGGGTGCTCAACTTGCCTCATAGGCTCCCTATAAGGAAAGAGCCCCTGCCACACATAAATTCCCTCCCTTGGATCATCTACTCAGCTCTCACCTTGATCTGAGAGTACTCTGGTTCAAACTGCTCCGTCCACAGGTCCTGCTCATAGTAGTAGAGCCCATCATTGATGACCTTGGCCAGCTCTGAGCTCATTTTAGCCCTGGATGTGTGGTTGCCAGTCCGGTCCCCGCCAGGGTGCCGGCGCAGGTAAGGAGGCGTCTGGGTCACTATGAGGATCTTGTTCACATCCCGATCATCTATCTCATAATCCGAATCCTCATCCGACCAGTCAGTGAACGTGTTCTTGCGGCCATCCATCTGCTCCATCTCCTCATCAAAGAGGAAGTCCAGCTCCTCAGGTTCATCTTGGTCCTTTTGCTTCTGCTGTTGTGGTGTCTTGGACTCCTCTGGTTTCTACAAGCCAAAGGTGACAAAGGGTAAAGATCAGCTAACAGAACACACCCACCCCTTGCAGATTCTGCTATTCCATTTTTTCCCCCTTATCCTATCCAGAAATTGTCCATCTGAGAACACTATTTGTATCTCAGACATTGCAGACTGGTTATTAAGGGAGTTCAGATGAGGGCAAGAGACACTAGAATATCACTCCAACGACAGACTTTATCTGTCTTGAAACCTGATGCTCAGTTACAATTCAAGACAATTGGCCGAATCCCATCCCAGTGGCTCCTACATCACCCCATACCTTGGGCTTGGCTGGAGAGGGCCGAGGCCTCTTCTTCACTTCAATCCAAGTCTCTGAATCCAAGTCGGGCAAGCTGGCAGACAGCCCCTTGGGCATCGTCTTCAGGTTACTGACCTCCTCGGTCTTGGTGGGGACCGGGCTGGCAGGTCGTGGGGAGCCAGGAGCAGATTCTAGACATGGTGAGAGACAGAAAGTGCTCTATGAGCCTCAGAGCTGGTGCTCAGCTTCGCTTACAGCCCAGGCTTGGAGGAAGGAAGCAAGCCCTAGAGCCTGTGTGCATGAAACACCCAACCAAGAGGAAAACATCTACTCCCGCTATCAAGTTTGACAGCACAGCAGAGCTCATGGGACATCCTAGCAAACAACACCCTTGGCAGAAACATCCTTGCTATCAAAAGGCTGTCTCAGAATGCTAATAAAATAAAAAATCTGTTTATGGCAGTAGTGCTGGTCTTGACCACAGAGCTCTGCAGATGCCTGTTTCCCAGATGGGTAAGAGAGACCCAAAGAAGGTAGCTTATCTACTGCTCTTAAGAAATCTTCTCAAGACAGCCTTATAGCCAGTGAGCACAGATCTCCCCTGCCAACACTAACTCTTACAACAGCCCTGGCATCTACTTTATATGGCCTTTCAGCTCTTGCCAGGGAGGATTGAGGGATAAGGACAGGGGGCAACCCTTAAAGGATTGCTGAGCCTCCCCCAGCAATTGCTTGACAGCTCCTTACTTGCTGCCCCATTTGTGCCCCGCATCCCCTTGCCCACTTGGGTAAGGTTGGGTTCATGAATATCCTCTGCTTTGCCCAAGGATGGGAGGGCATTTCCAGGAATGGCTGAGACACTTCCAACAGGATTGATCTCCAAAACCCTTCAGCCTCCAACTGAGTAGCACCTCCCACCTCCTCCCAGATCTCCAAGGGAAAAGACATACACGTTTGTTTCATGTTTCCCCATACAGAAGAGCAGCGCTCTGAAGGTCTGAAGCTTATTCCATACAGATGGTCAGACCCATACTGCTTTGCATCACACGGTAGAAACCAAATGCTAAAGCCCTGACTTGAGGACATTCTCGCCTCTTAGCAGTCCCAGTGCTTTGGCATTATCAACATGACATTCTAGCCTTCCCAGAACACTCACCTGTCTCCTTCTGGAAGCTCTGCCTGGGCACAAACTCAGGGCAGTTGATGAATTGGGAGAAGTCTGTCTGTGTGTAGTCTGCCATAGGAGGGCCAGGTAGAGCCCATTTTTCTGGCTGTTCTTTTCTCCTGATCTTCTGGTCCACAATTTCCACTACTTTGCTGTCCTTCAGGGCCTGGAACCAAATGATGCTGGGTGAGTTTACAGCCCTGCCTTGGCACAGAGTGGCTAAGCCCCAGCCCCAGCCCTTCCTTTCCAAATAGTTCAAGAGGAGAAGGGAACAGGACAAATGATGAAGAAAGCATCATGTGCATCTCACTCATGGCCCAGCTAGAAAACAGTGCAGGATGGTGAGAACAACAAGGAGGGAAGTTCAGCTTCCCTTGCCCTCACCTTGATGATGAGGCTGATGTCGGTAGTCAGAGCCTGCACCCGGTGGAAGCTGGCAATCAAGGTGATGGGAAGGAAGCCGTCCGAATCCATCTTGCGACGCAGGAAGAAGTCTCGCTCCAGGTTGTCCACGCTGAAGTAATACTCTCTGTATGGACAGCATGTCAATGAGAGGTGGCTCCTGCCACCTTCCTCAGGGAACCCAGAGGAAATAATTCCCACTCTGCCTCCGTGCAGCTCCTGCATGGAGCTGTTCTGCTGCTGCAGGGCTGCATACAGAAAGCTGGGGAGCCCAGGCATGCTGATAGAGCAAGCGAGTGCTGCAAGCAGCACGGCACAGAGTAAACACACCCCAGCTCCAGCCTCACACAAGGGATTAGCTACGCAGTCCACAGGGAGAGTGTCATTAAACAGGCCACCCACAAACACCTCTGAACAGCGTGCAGACAAGGGAGAGAGGTGGCGCTTACATCTGCCGCTTGATGTAGTCCTTGAGCAGCTCCTGGTCCACGCTGTACAGCTCGGTGCTGCTGATGTTGTCGAAGTAGTAAGTGATGTTGCTGGCGTATTTCTGGGTGCGGGAGCCGTCCGAGCCCTCGTACTTCCGGTACCCGTACTGGTAGTCGAAGTGCGCTACAAGACACCAACACAGGACGTCTCTGTCAGCACAGAGTCTCTGCAATCTGCTAACAGGCTGTGCTACCAGAATATACCAGATTACAGCACAAATAGCCCCAGGACTGCAGAGTGGGACATTGCTCCTCCATCCCTCATGCTGCTGCTCTCAACCTTCCCCGGAGAAAGGGCCAACACTTGGGCAAGGAGATGCTGTTATCCCTCTTATCCAGGAGCAACTGGCTAGCCTAGATAAGGCACCAAGGCTCTGCACTGAAGCCATTTTCAGATTCAGCACAGCCACAACCCTGACAAGGGTCAATGTGGATGCTCTTCCTCACTCGAGCAAAGGCTCCTGCCTGACTTAATGTTACATTAAGCCCAAGCAGAATATCAGCATGTTCTACATACAGGAGGGCTCAAGTGACAGAAAGCAGGCAGAAGAGCTCAGCCTGAGAAGGCAAACGACATTTACCTTTACTCAAATACTCACAATTTGCTTTTACTAAAATCAGTTCAGCTAGATGCCACCTCTTGAGCGACACCTAAGGCCTCACAAGGGAAGCCCAACCAAGAGTCCTGGGCCATGGAACAACAGTTCATGCTTCTTAGCTGGGATGATCTGCCAGAATTACTTCCGTGTATCCTACTGCTCTCTGCGCCCTCCTTGGGCAGCTTTTCAGGGCCCCAGGTCTCTCTCTCTCACACACACACCCACCCACACACACTCGCTGTGGCCTCACACGCCTCAGCACATGCCCTGCTCGCTCGCTCTGCAGTCACCAGGCCACACATACAGCGAGCACCTCCTCTGCCGCGGCCCCGGCCCCTGCCACGGCCCCGGCCTCGGCCCCTGAAGGCCCCTCGCACGGCTCCTCCCTCGCTTTTCACGCTGGACGTTTCATCGTGGTCTTGCCAGCTGCGTTCGTGCTTATTATCCGGGTGCCAGCCTGTGGGAGAATGAGAAGGAGGAAGAGGAGGGAGGTTAAGAGTTGAACACACCTCCCTAGGGCAAGTCCTGGTGCCTCAGAGCTCTTACAGTGAGCAGAGCACTGGCGCCAGCCATGCCTGGCAGGGACAGCCAGCCCCAGAGCCATGGGGCTTGGTTGCCCCAGGGCCAGCAGTGTTGGCTCGTGGCAAGCGGGGGCAGAGCAGTGCCACACACAGCACCCACCTTTCAGCTCGCTGCGGTTGTTGGAAGGGTGTCTGTGCTGCTCGTTTTGCCGGTTGTTCCGAGAGGCCGTTTTGTCCCGGGGCACCTCTGACTTCATGTCTATCTGCAGAGGAACCCACTTGTGTTTGTTGCCTGCAAAAGAAGAGGATCTGGGTGTGATGCAAGCTCAGAGATATCTGTTTCTTTGCCCCTCCGCCCCTTCTCGCCACACACACCTCACACAAAGTGCAGAAAGCACCAGGTCCTTTTGGACTGATTTTTTCCTTGGATGTCCCTCAGGGTCCCACTCTCTAAAGCCACAAGAGGCACCATGAGGATGCAAAAAGGATCTGACTGGGGTTCTCGGGCACAGAGGAACAGTGTGCAAATGCCACTGTTGCTTCATAGCACTTGTCTCTCCTCTCCTCCTTTCAGCCCACAAAGCCCAGGCCACACCAACCCACGGGTCAACCAAAGCTGACGTGACCTATGGTCAGATGGCTTTTCTGTGCCACCAGGCAGCACACAGGAGAAGGCAGATCCCTCCTGCCACAGCTCCTCAGGAAAGGACACCAGAGGTCCTACGTGGGCCATGTTCTAGCTGTGCTCCTGCCTCTGCTTATGGCAAGGTGCAGCCTGCACACCTTTCTACCCTCGCTGCCCCAGGGCTGGCAGCATGTCCTGCAGGGACAGCAGGCAGTGCCTGCACCCAGCCTCGGGTCACAGAGGGAGAGACAGGTATCCAAGTGCTGCTGAGCAGAGGTGACTGCCCCTTCAGGCAGCCTGCCACGGCCAGCCTCACCTTTCTTCTTTTGGGCTGACTTCTGGTTGTCATCATCACCGTTCTTCTCCTCTCCAGACTCGTCCGATTTAGTTTTCAGGCTCTCCTTGCCATCACTCCCATCCCCTTTCTCCTGCTCTTTCATGTCTTTCTTGACAGGCAGTTTACGGATGGGCGGTGTTTTATGCGGCTGCTGGGGACATGAAAGTACAAAAGGAAATATGAGGGTTGTGAGAAACTGAAGAGCTGGAGGCAGAGCCCAGCAATTGCAGTGGGAACAGGTACAGAAGGGTTTGGGAACATCCCTACCCCATGCCCCCCAGAGTTCTCCTGTGTATGTGACCAGAGCAAGGCGTCCTACAGAAACACCTGAGTTATCTCTAGGAGACGCACTCAAGTTAGGACACCACTCTGGGCAGAGAAGTTAGGGGAAGGACAAGGAGGCTCCACGTTCCTGGATGAGGGCTTCACATCACACACTGTGAACATGACAAGAGTGCAAGTGACCCTCCTGCCTTGAGACAGCAAGGAGCCGTTGAAGCCACATGCATACACAGAAGTGCTTCAACAACTCCACATCTCTGCAAGGAATGAATAGTCACGCAAGTCCCTTTTTCACATGTGCCTTCAACTTTGCTAGTGGAAATCCCAGCATTTACGCAGACTCTTTCCTGCAATGGCCAGCCCTGAGCTGCCCTACCTGCCTCCCCAGCCCCGGGGGTTAGAGCGGGCTCTGCGCTCCCAGAATAGCATCACCGAGCGAGGGAGCCCGATCCCCGAGGCGGCCCTAAAAGGAAATGCCCTGCACCCAGGATGCTATTCCTGGCTGCTCTGCACCAACACTCAGCACCCCAAATGGTCTGGCTCAATGGTCTGGCGGTAGCTGCCGCCCGGAGCTACCAGGGCGGCAACGGGACGCGGAGACCTGCAAGGGCCCTGTCCCATTCGCCAGGGCAAGAACTGCTTTCAAAAGGCCCAGGATCTCCCGCTTTGTAACAATAGAGTGCACAGAGGTGCCCATCAACACCACTGCTTCCCCGAGCACGCTACCCCGAGCACGAGGGAGGAGAGGGTGTAAAATACTGAGGTTCAACCAAAAATACCTGTTGAAGGATCTTATATTCTCACCTGGACACTCTTGTGGGCTATTTCTCCAGGTGTTGGCCAATTTGTGGCATCACCGAAGTCACCAACCTTGTGTCCAAAGAGAAAGGTCTCATTAGTGCACAATTTATGGGTTTCACCAGATGCCCTCACAGCCATGTCCTCACTGCCACCACCCACTTGTGTCCCACAGCTGGCTATCCCCAGAACAGCTTATGTGTTGCACCCACTTGTCATGATGAGCCCCAAAACAGTCCTCAATTTAAACCCAAGTATCTGCAGACCAGTGTATACCTATCAGGGATTGTAACCAGTGGCCACCAAGCTTCCAACTGTCACCAAGCTCCCTGCCCCAGCAGGAGTACATGGCCTCAAACTGCTCAGTATAATTCCCGATACCACTCAAGCTTTAAACAGAGTGTCTTTGGAGAAAGGTTGTAAGTTCAGGCCCCTAAGACCTTGTCATAGTTACTGTTCCTTGGTTAGGCAAAGCACAACAGAACTGAAAGCAGAACTTCTATTCTTAACCAACTTGAAGCAACTGTGTCCCATTAAAGAAGTTGCTTCCACCTAGTGGCAGTCAGGCTTGTTTTCACTTAAGTGTTTAACTGCAATCCAGTGTTGGTGACCACAGAGCATAGGGACCAGGTAGAATCGTTTGGAGGGATTTGGAGGGGAAAGCAGGCCAGGATCCAATGGTTGTTAGAACACCAGCAGAAAGCAAGGACCCAAACTGCTAGCTGGATATGCGATTAGTAATGGTTGGGCATTAAGTTTAAGATGATCCAGGCAGAGAAACCCCTCCTTGTCCTTGAGGGATTCTCAATTCTAAGTTAATTTGGAGTCACTGAGTCCTTCACGAGAACATATCCTCTCTGCAAGGCAGGCTTTTTGGGAAGCACCATTTCCAGTGTAGAGCCACATCTGTTCCATAGAGAAGAATGTCTTCTGACCCCAGGGTCATGCTCCTGAGATGGATAAAGTAGTAATGTGAGGCGTCAGATGCATCTTTGTGGCGGCTGGAAGCCGGCATTAATAGCCTATGTTCTCAGTTATTCCTGGGGCAACCATGCCCCAAGCACCTGCACCATCCTCAGGATGTTCCCCATCAGACGCTGACCCATGGTTCTTCTGCAGAGACAGTGGCTTGGTTTGCAACTAATTACTGTGGTTGTTGGTGTTCCAGTAGAGAAGACAAACGGACCAGACAGGATAGAACGGGAACCTGCAGATGGGTTCATCACCCCGCAGACCTGCCCACACTGCAAAGCAGGCACCACAACCAAGTGCTACAGTGTCCTTGAGAGAGGCCACTCCGCTAGAGAGCTGCAGAGTGGGTGGAGAGCAGGGAATTCTCCTCCCTGCTCTTGCTAACAGGCAGGCCAGCACGCGAGCCTCTCTGCAGCAAGGCTTGTGCAGGAAACGTCTGCTCAGCAGCCCCTCTGGACGCTCACCCTGTGCTCACAGCTGCACCACAAGCTGGAGGCCAGCAGGGAAGGCAGACAGACTTACCTTGCTCCCCTTCCGCTGTCTGGGGTTGGCAGCCCTCACCACTTTAGCAGGGGTAGTAAGTTCTGCAAGAAAAAGAAAATCATAATGTTAAGAGAGCTGAGGGCTGTGGAAGAGTTAGCTCTGGGGTCAGGTGGGTGGAAAGTGAGCCACAAGCAGCACTTCCTCTTCTTAGGCAAAGGGGGGAAAAGAGGAAAAGGGAAAGAAAACAGAGCTGGCTTCTGACCCAGGTTGCAGAAGGGCCCATCACGATGGAGCAGAACCCTTCCCAGGGCTGCCTGCTGCAGATGGGAAGCTCCACATCTGGGCCCGCTGCCCGCTCCATCACATCCTGCTCACTGACGGGCTCTCTGCAGCAGACTCCACATTCCCTGCGCTCGCAGCCCTCCTGATGAAACCAACCCAGCTGGTTTTCCCTGAGACGGCAGCCTGTAGCCCTGTCCCTTCGCACAAAGACCCCCTGCCTCAGCTCAGCCCTCTCCACTCAGCCTTGCCTACCAAGGAGCTCAGCCTGCTCCATAAAGCAGAGCCCAACCTGCTGCACACACGGCCAAACCAACCTGCCCTGGAGGAGCCGAGCTCATCGCGACACGAGCCTGGCCTTCCTGCAGGGCCGAGGCCTCGGCAGGCAGGACGGGCACCCCTGCTGCCCTGCTCCGCTCGCTTCGCTTTCATCTGCTGTGTGGTGTGGGGCGCTGCGCTCACGAGAGGGAACGTACGGAGAGGGGCAGCCACGCGGCGACACGCAGGGGCCTCCGCGGCGCTCAGGTGCCTCTGCGGTACTCCGAGTATCAGCCCCGGCGCCCACACTCTAAGCACCTTTCTAAGAGCTTTTAGGAACAAGCAGGTTTAGCTCTTATGGGAACTCTTCAAAACAGGAGAGGTCACAGAGGGGACTGCAGACAAATCCTCCTGAGATCACATTACATCATTAAAAAATGGTACCGAATTCTTCATCTCAATGCTGTTCCCTTCCAATTTCAAGGGCTCCACAAAGCTTGCAGCAAGCCTTCCCACATGCAGATGCAGTTTGCTGGTATGTTTTTAAGCAGCACGTGCCAAATTTATTGCGAACTGAACGAATGCGATGGGAAACCACATCTTCACACCCGCCGGGGGCACATGAAGGCTGAGGCAGCCCCACTGTCCTGCAGGGACCACGCACGAGGGCCACCTCCCTAACATCCCAGCCACGCGGGAGGCAGCGTGGGGATCCCGCTCCGGGAGGAGCCCGCCGCACCTCTGGGGCCCTGCGCTGCCCAGGCAGCTGGGTGAGCGGCACCAGCAGCCTCGGCTATCAGAGCAGGAGGCTCGGGTGGGGGTGACGAGGGACAGGGGTGAGGAGCAGGGCCCTGAGCGGTGGCAGGAGCCACCTGGGGACACTCAGGGAACACCCAGGGTAGCCTACTGAGCTCCGCTCAGCCCTGGCTTTGATCTCCTGCATGAGGCAGCTTCACTTTGCCTAGATGATCAAAACCGGTCCCCTTCGGAGCCTTAAAACCTATGATTCATCCTGCTGGCCCAGCCTTGCTCAGAGCTGGAAACTTTGAAGTGTCAATAAGGCAGAGTTGGTCATGGCAGAACGAAGCCATGTGTGTTCCCTTCCCCCCGGCTCCCTTTCACAGGGGGATTTCACCCCAGGGACAGCCCAAGCTCTTCGCTGGGTCCCCAAATCCTCCCCATTTCCTCCAGCACCTCCCCCGCCTGCTTGTACTGCCGCCCTAATCAAACCCCAGCCATCCCGCGTGTCCCTCAGTTATTCCACGTGCACCTCATTGAGAATCCTGGCTCCATGCAGGAATCTTGCCACGAGGCTTTTCAACTTCCCTGCTCGCGTAGGAAGAACGAGTGCTTTCAAAGCGGCTCCTGAAATCCTCCACTCGACGCCCACAGATGTCACCAACTAAATATAGCTTCAAAAGGCTCCAGCGCTGCAGCCGGGCAGGCAGCCCCTCTCGGCAGGAACAGCAGCACCCGCCAGCTCCGCCACGCTTGGCACAGCTGGAAAAGGGAACTGTCCTCCCCGCGCAGCCCGGCGGGAGCACAGGGCGCCCGTGCCTGCTGCAAACACCTGCCCGGCACCACGGGAAGGGCCTCCTGCCCTCTCTGCTGCCACCTCCGCCACGTGGTTTGGGGCATCCTTGGGGAAGGGTCAAAAAGAGGCCCCCTCTGGTCTCTAACTAATGAGGGCACCAATGCGAGCCGCAGGCGGGGAGGTGAGCAGTGCCAGGGCTCCACGTCTCTGCGGCGCAGGGAGGAGATTGTTTCAAACAAGTTCTGCGAGTTTCCTTATCTGCAAGATAGGAGCAGGGATCCCTTATCGTGCAGAGGTGCTGGGAGGACTAATTAGCGTTTGCAGAGCACCGCAGGAGACACAACACGCTGAGCAAAGCGCTGCAGCCCGACACGGGAACCGACTGTCAGCACCGATGGAGGCCATGGGAAGAACGAAGGGAGAACCTGGGACTAGCCATGCTAGCAAGGGGGTACTGCAGCCTGCATCCAGTACATTGAAAAAGTGCTGACATGTCTCAGAGGTCACAACACCCTGGATGTTTTCAAAATAAAACAAAAAAAGTCGCATGGAAAAAGATACGGGAAGCATGCAAAGTCAGCTGGTTCAAAGACACCTTTTTGGTGCTTGGGACCAAGGAGAAGACAGGGAAGAAGCCCCTGCAGCTCTCCGGGGCCGCGTGGTCCCTGCACAGCCAGCAGGAAGGCGAGGGCAGCGCAGGAGGACACGGAGCAGCTGGATCCCTCTGGAGCAGCCCCTGGGGCCCATCCAAGCAGCAGCCCAATCCCGCAGCAGCCAAGGAGGCCCCGCTAGGCTGGGGAAGCCCTCGCAGGCAGATGTCTCAGTGCATCCAGCTCCTCATTGAGGAAGGGCGTGTGGAGAGGGAAAGGGGTTTGATCAACAGCTCTGCTCAATACCTGACAAAAGCAGCCAGGGAAATCTTGGAAAAGAGACAATGGCCTTCCGTCTGCTTCCCAGGGCCTGCTGCGGCTGCTGGCCTCTACTTTTTGATGCAAACATTATCAGGAGGCCTATTAAGGAGCTTTGGGTCCTGACACTTAAGAAATAAAGAAATAGATGCTCTTCTGCACCCCTGGAAACCCAAACAAAGGCCTGGGTCGTGCTGGGCAAGGGGCACACGAGGCAGGCATGGAGGGCAGCCAGTGCATGGAGCCGGAGGAGGAAGAAGGGTTTGCCTGAGGTCACGGAGCAGATGTGAGTGGAGCCAGGAATAGAAAGCGGGTCTCAGGTTCTGATCCAGAAGCTCTCTGCAGCCTCCTGCCTCCTCCCTGCCTATCCTCAGCTCACTGGCACGGCCTCAGCAGCGATTCCACCAGAACCGATTCCTCCTCTGTCCCCTCAGCTTTGCCAACAACTATCTACAGGAATGTGTTGGGAATCGGATCATTTCCTTGGACTTTCCTCAGCCAAGCTGAGGTTATTTCTTAACAAGCAAGAGGGGGGACACACGGGTGCAATGCCGGGCTGTTCCCGAACCCCTCCACCACCAAGCCACCGCTCGAGTGTCCTCTGCCTTTGGGAATCTCCCTGAAGCACCTGGCAGAAGGACAGAGCCACAAGAACACACTGTGTTCTCCTTCCAGATCGTAACCACCACAGGGAAGCTCCAAGTTCACAGTCCTGGCTGGACTAGCGAGCACCTCTGATGGAAGCAGACGAGTCACTGCCAGGGAGCAGACAGCCAGGGCAAGAGCAGCTCTGCACAACTAAGCAAGCAGCGACCACACACTGCAGGACCACAGAGCACCAGGAGATGCCTGTCCTGCCCAACCTGGGCAGATCAGAACCGGCATTGGTCAACCCAGTTCTCTCATTTCTAGAGTTTTTATAGATGGTAGATAAAGGAATCAATGTGCAAGGCTGGGGAAATACCTAGTACTGCAGCAAGAATAACAGCACCTCTAGCAAGTAAACTGCAGCGCCTGCTTCCGCCAGGCTGCTCGTGTGCAATGGAGACAAGGGCCTGCACCACCAAAGCAGCAGCTGGGACGGCCTCTCCAGGGCAGGCAGAGCCCAACAGGAACGCAGTTTTCCAGGGCTCTGGCCACACCAGACCTCAGCACGTGCTCCGTGCCCGACGCTGCACACCCTTCCTTCCCCCAGGAGCCAAGCAGGGAACAAGCCTGCCCTCGAGCTGCTCTAAGATCACAGGACACATTGAGGCAAAACTGCTGACAAAGGCGGTTTCTGAAGCCAAGAGTCCGGACTTTGCACTTAGAGGCTGAGGCAGGGGCACACGCTCTGCACTGCCCATCTTGCTGGGGGGCACAAGGGAAGAACTGGAATCCCTGGTTTCCCCAGAGCTCTCCACGGGAGCCCAAGGGCACAGAGTGGGAAAGCCAGTCCGCACACCTAGCAGTTTAACAGGATCTGCTTAACCACACTTCTGCAGAGACAAGAGGCTCTCAATTACCTCTCCTTGTGTGGGGCACTGCTGGTGAGCGCTAGTCGAGGACCGCAGACCACACGAGGCATGGCAGGGTACTGCTCTGGCAGAGCTTCCTGCAGTTCTAGAGGGTGATGGAGAACAAGCTCAGCTTTGACAGTGTTGGGCCAAGGTCTGGTGAGGCTGGAGGCCTGTGCAAGTGGGACATGAGGGGAGAACTGTGCCCCAGCCAGAACTAATATGGTGAGGAGAAGGCACTTGCACTGACCTCCAAGAAACACAGGGAGCATGAGGGTGTGACAGCTTCTGAGAAGAGCAGGAACAAAAATCATCAGACAACTTACACCCAAGATGTAGCTAGTAGCTCCTGCAGCACTTAGGCACACACCTTCTCCAGGCCAGGAAAAATCTGCCCAGGAACCAGCTGTTTTCCCTGGAAATACCTAACATCACAAGGAGGTGCAAGACAGGAGGAGGGACAAGAGAGTCCCTCCCGGAGGTCCCACGCACGGGACACACTAGGTGCAACAGCCCTGGCCCAGCACAGCAGCTCCCACAGGACACAGAGGCAGCAGGTGACAAGGCATCCGGGTGCTGCAGCTTCACATCCCACTGCCGGCCCCAAACGAGATCTAGGAAGCCAATCTAGAATAGCCACACATGGGTTAACTAATGCATGCACTCAGCTTGCCAGTGTGGAGAAGCCAGTGTAAGAACCTAAAAATCTCCTCCATGAGACCCTGTCCTTTCTCCACACCTCAAACTCCCTCCCAGGGTGGCCTGATTTGCTCAGCAGCAGGGACAAGATCTCAAGTTCTCCCCTGGCATCCACCCTAGCCCATGCAGAAAGGCCAGACACTTGGGAGCCAGAGCCACCAAATCCAGCTGTGGGAAGACTTAACTCTGCAAGACAGGCCAATACCACAGTCCCGCAGGCCACATGGAGCTGACAACATCCTTGTCCCTTCCATCAGCACCTGGGCATCAAGGATGCTGCTGAAGGCTTCTTGTCTTGTTAGGAGTCTGCCACAGTGAGGAGCCCCCTGAAGCACCAGGGGGAGTCTCGAGGGACAGGCAAACACTTGCCATGCACCTCTGGGGACTGCTGCAATTACTTCTTTAGCAGTGAGATGGCAAGTGGTAGGGAATATTCACTCAGCACGAGCGGGCTGGGAAGCACAGGCAGATGGGGATACTCTGCACAGGGGACCTGGGTCTGGAGAGGCACTTGGAGACCAGGCTGCTACCTTCGCCTGACCCTCAGAGCCCTGGTCCTGCCCTGGTCTCACAGACAGGAGAAACATCTCCTTGCCTTCCCACTCCCCAAAAGCGACACGCACAAGAGGAAAAGACTTATAAAGATTTTTGTTACTTACTGGCTTTGCATGCTCCTGCAAGCTTCTGGGCAAGCTGAGCACACACACTGCATCTCACCCACGTGCCAACACGACGTTTTCCTGCTCTACCTCTCACCAAATCATTGCCACAGGTACAAGAGTGGGAGGAGTGGGGAAGGTGCAGGAACTGAGGCAAACACCAGGTCAGGGCTCCCTCAAGAGCTCTAGATCGGATGCCACCACGTGGAAACGTTGCACAAACCAGGCACGTGTCTCCTGCAGCAGCTCCCACCACTCCTGGGACTGCAGGCAGACCTGTGATCCTGTGACTCCCAGGCTGGTACCACAGCGTATGGACCTATCCACATAGGATATTTTCAGCACCTCCACAACTTCAGCAGCTTCTTCCCTGTGTAAGGGAAGCTGAGGAGGAACAAGTTAAGGTCAGGATCAAGCAAGGAGCCTGATCCCTAAGCTGCAGAGCCGAGTAGGATCCGGGCTGGCAAAGTAGATGGGGATCCTGTTCAGCAGGAGCAGGACAAGCTGCAGGCACCACGGCTCAGAGCTTCCCAAGCCATTTTCTGCAAGTCTTCAGCAGACAGCTCCACCTTACCAGCCCTACTGTAACAGCGAAGGAAGCAAGGAGCTGCCTACACTTCTCTGCAATGTAAGCTCTGCAACTGCTGCAAAGATCACTAGCTAAAAATAACTTCAAAAAGGGCACTTGACAGCTCCGCAGAGAGCATGAGAACACTCCTACCTGGGTGTCCTAATGCAAGCGAGAGCTCAGGAGCCCGTGTGCCCAAGGAAAACAGGGGGCAAGGAGAAGACTGAGGGTGCAAGAAAGTTTGGGGAATGATGAGAACAGTGCCAGGCAGGCCAGCAGATCAAGGTTGCCCTTGTCAGCACTGGAGTTTTATTCCCAGCTCTGCAACTCCTCAAAATCCCTCAGTGGACACTTGTATGCAGTGTACAAGGAGTTTGCAAGGAAAGAAAGAACAAAAGCAGCTTGATGCATTCGCAGAGGCTGCCGCTGCCAAGAGCATCCCAGAGGCAGAAAAATGTGCAGAGACCTTCAGCACAAGCAGGGGCAGCAGGTGTAAAGTCCTCGGTACAGACATCTACAAACAGGAATACTTCTCCAATGCAAGCCACCACCGTTCTGATATGCAGAACTGTACAGCCAGGTTGCACACACGCTTTGTAATTACAACCCTGTCCTCATACTCTGGCCAAACACCCTCCCTGCCACACACTGTGGTCACCCACAGGGTCCCATTCCAGTCTATTTCTGGGCAAATGAAAGGAGGGAGGGTCCAGATTTCCTGAAGATCCATAAACCTCCCCCTGCAGCATTCCTATTTAAAGATAACTTGTGGATGAGCTATAACCTGGGAGGAATGGGTTAAGAAACACAAATGGGCACTTCTAACATTAACAGCATCAGCAAGGCTACTGCGGATTCCTTATGGCACATACAACTACTACTTATAAGACAGCAAATTAATCATCTTAAGGGCAATGATTTCTTTCCACCACCTTTCCGAGTGATGTTCTTCCCCAAGGAGGATTTCTAAGAAACTTGTGTCTCAGATGTTCGCGCCCTTCACGGCTCCTCCAGACTCCAGAGTCATGGGGAATGAGCAAAGAGAGGAACTTCCCCCGTAAGGAAAACTCCCTTGTGCTCTCTCAAACTGAAGGATCTTTCCTGGGAAAGCCAGTGGTTCCCAGACTTCCCGAGGCATCCCACTGGGGACACAGCCAAGGTCATGCACCAACCAGAGCCTCTAAAAAGACGGTGCCAGAGGGAGCTGTGCGTGTCCCTATGGTCAGCGAGCCACCCTGTTGCTTCCAAGGGGACAGGAACCCATCCCGTCCCACGGCTTCACACACAAGGGAGAGACACCCCCGGAGCCAGCGTCTGGCCCAGCTCTTCTGGGGCACACGAGCCCCTGGCCGGCAGATCATTTAGGCAGTAATTCCTGTCATCACTGGCAAAAACACCAGCGCATCCCGATGCTTCTAAGGACGCCAGGGGCTCTCCAGCAGATTAAAGAGTTGCCGGGAGCGCTGCAGAAGCTGTGGCACCAGCAGAAAGCCACGTTAGCCCCATGCCCGAGGACGTCTATCGCAGGCCGGGCCAGGGCTCGTGCCCCGGACCCTGGGAAAAGGCCAGAGTTGACCCAGCTGCCACTGAGGGCCACAGGGCAGAGCAAGGACACAGGGAAAGCAGGAGTGCACAGGGAAAGGCTCCCGCCTGGGCTCAGGAAACACCAGCCCGTTCTGCCCTCAGCAGCGAGACAGGAGCCTGCCGAGAATTAGGCCACGTAGCCAAGCCCGGTCATGGAGGCGGCTGAGGGTCAGGCCCTGCTCCCAGCTGACAGCTCGGACTCCGGCTGAGAGCTCGTGACCTACAAACCAGTGTCGGGGAGGCCGCTAGCAGCAACTACAGGACAGCAAGGACACACACACAGCACATGGAAGGGTATGCAGCTCCTTGTAAAGCACAGAAGAAAAACAACTCACTCACCTGTGGGGGCTGCCGATTTGCAAAGTAAAGGCAGGGGGCTGTCCTACCAGGACCAGCCTCCACCCTCCAGGAGGGACCCGGAGCAGTTTCCTCCTCTCCTGCTTACCTCTGCAGCACTGCTCTGCCTGTTCCGCCAGGCTCTAATGAAAAGCTAGTTAACAGTTAATTATTACCCATTCAGACACACGATCCCCTACTCGGACTGAGGGCTGGCCAGGAGGGATAAGACAGTCACGTGACACAAAAATCCCGGCCTTATGAAAGCACAGGCAACTATATTTAGTTTGAAAAATGATGACCCAGCGAGACCGCCCCCTCCCAGCCATAGCAGCTGATCTGCCCTCGTAGGGATGGGACCTCCCTACGCTGCCCCTCGGCCAAGGGGCCGCCCCTGACCCACAGACCGGGCCCACAGGCGGCAGGAGCCGAGCGCCCGCACACAGGCTGGGATGCGGGAAGGACCAGGCCACAGCGCAGGCGGGGGAGACTCTCCCTCAGGGTCCCCGGCGTTGTGCAGGTCACCTTGTCAGCAGGGAAAGCTGATAAGCACCAAGAGCAACAAGCAGGGCCTAGCCCAAGGTCTTGGACCTTATCTGGAAGGCGGGCGGTGAGCTGGGAGCTGCAGCGTGGTGGCGGTCGGCAGCAATGCTCAGCTGGTGTCTCCGCACGCCCTGCGCCACAGCAAAGAGGCTCCGGAGGATCCGGAGCTGCTCAGGCTCGCTGCTCTGTGACAGCAGGTACTTCACTTGGACCAATGCTTTCCCCTCGCTGCAACACAGCTGGGCGAACAAGACCCTGGAGAGGGAGCAAAGGCAACTGCACAAAGGTCATGAACGTCCTTGTCACTGCAGAGAGAGGAGCCAGGAAAAAAGCGATAAAAACCCCAGTCCTGCCAGCAAATCATTTGCTCCCTGCTCTCACTCTGGTGGAAAAGCATCAAAGAAAGGGCCTCGGGGACAAGACATCGTTAAACTCCTGTCATCAGTAGAGGGGGTGTCCTCTGCCTGCATCAGCTGATGAGATGGCAGAAGCGGCACCAGCGGCAGCACGAGCGGCGAGAGCCAAGGGCTCCGCACGGGCACCATCCCTTTAATGGCCCTCAGCCTTGGCTGCAGCTGGGCACTTGGAAGCTGACAAAGCCCTTCCCGGGAAGCGTCTGGTTCGCCTCACTGTGAATATTTAACAGCCAGGCAGGAACTGAGAGAGTCTGCAGCGAGAATCTTCAGTCCTGCATATTCACGTCTTCCAGAGGACTGTGCGGGTCGGGTGCCCATCACAGGCACCAGCAGAAGAGCTGGGGGGATCCTGCAAGCAGCGGAAACACAAGCGCTACACAGATTTTTCCCCTCGAAAACCTGACATTTTAAAGAGGAGATCTGGAGCTGAGATTTCTGGAAATGAGACTGCAAGATAACTCAGCATCTCCCTCAAGCCCTCCTTGCTATGCTCCCTCTATCCAGCTTTATCTCCCACTCCAGAGGGATCCCAGGCAGTCCCCATGAAGCGGCTGCCCACGAAGCACCCGGCATCTCACGCTCGCCTGCGTGGCGGATCCCCTGAGCCTGCTAAACATGAGGGGACTGCACAGCCGCCCAGCTCGAGAAACTAAGGTAGACAAAAGCACAAGCCAGAAATGCAGTTCTGTACCTCAGGGCTGGGGAAAGCCAAGAAGATTCGGTGCTAGAATCTGCTCCAGAAGTTCAGCAACGCCCGAGTCAGGTCACCCACTGAGCAGCCTTTCTCCAGGAATGAGCTGAAGAAATTCTACAGCCCAATAACCACATGGATTAAACTAACAACAGGTATCAAGGCTTATTCCTCCTGGTGAATTCAGAGCACAGCCAAATATTCTTGCAGTCTTAGAGCAGGCAGAAAAAGCTACTTAAGTATTTTCAGACCTCATGCAAGCAGATTTCAGGGAGAAGAGCAAACACGCTTACTTAAGCCCCCAATCTCAAGCCAGTAGCAGTGAAATTCCACGATCTTTCCCAAAGCGCTTTGATACAAGCGCTAGTGCCAACTCCCTACCAGGGCACAGAATCCCATGGCTCTCTGCATGGAACTTATTTGCCAAGTCAGGTAATTCCAGTGCTGCAGATGGCTGCCCTTCTCTTTCCCAATACATACCACAAAAGAGTAAAAAAGATCCTTATTGGAATGAGCCTTCCCTACGGATCCGGGAACAGCCAGTTACAGAAGAAAGTGCAATACAGGTAATTTCCTCCTAAGGTGAGGATGCTTCCCACCCTCCTTTTCTTTATAGAGCATTAAGGATTGGTTCCTTGCAGTGACACCATCTCCCACATCCCTTTATGAAAGGATTGCAGCACCGAACACAAACTGGCAGTAGTAACTTGGGAAGGATGCACCAGAGCTGCTGCTGGGAGCTCTCCAGAGCGATCAGCTTGAGGAGCAGCAGACACAAACACATAGAAAATCTAAAGAACACACATATAAAGTATCAGGAACTTGGAGAAGTGAGAAAGAAGTGAGAATAAGAGCTTCACTTGCTCCTATACTGCACAGTGGGGCACCCATCACTCAGTTACACGGTCAGATCTGGTCTCTGCCCCTCAACCAGGGCACAGCAGTTACAGGTACATGGGAAGAACAGTCAGGCCGACAAAGGGCACCAACTCAGGAGGGGTGGCCAAATGCCTGGGAGTCTGCACTGCTGAGGAGGTAATGGCTGATTCCATATAGGATACCAGGAAGGCACCTTCTGCAAAACCAGAACCAGTAGCACCTTATGAAACTAGTAGTTAAAAAGGAAATTTAAGACCTACTAAGTACTTCCTTAGATAGCAGACTGCAAACTTCTCTGCCTCCTGTGGAACAAGTCTTGCAAGGACTGCAGCACAGCAGCCTGGCACAGAAACTAGGTGTTTTCATGGCCAACCCCTCCATAGGTAGAAGGTGCCCTCACATCCCTCATGCAACAGCATAAATGGGAGCAAAAGAGGGAGGAAGAGTCACTGCTCCTGCTGCCCACACTCAGTACTGCGTCTTGAAAGGGTGTTGGGATCTATCAGCTTTTCACTCACACTTCAGGTCACCCAGAGTCATTCAAATGACTTCATCTGAATCCTAATCCTGAACCCTAATCTCTGAACAGGACCCTTGTCTGGGACAGGACCACGTAGCTGCTGTCCCAGACAAAAAGCTGCACCTCCCTGAAGAGGGCAGCTTCATTCGCAGGTGCTGGGCAGCGGGATGCAAACGGGGTGACCCCCGGAGCCCACTCACGGCAGTGGGGCGAGTAGGACGGGGGCAGCCCCGCACGCCGAAGAGGGGGCGCAGGCGCTGCACATGCAGCCACAAAAGGGCTCAGGTTTGGGCTCTGCTACTCCAATGCACGAGTCCTCCGCCTCTTGCTGCAACTCGGTGTCCTCGCCGCGACAACGAGCCCTGGAATTCCTGCTAGGAAGGGACCTACTGCCCTAATTATTAACCTTATGAAACTGTCGCTGATATAAGAGCCCTGGGGATCGGCAGCAATGAACTTGGCAAGTTCAGCCCCTAGGCCCACCTCAGCAAAGCAAGCGAGATGAGGGCACCAGAGACGCCCATCAAACACAACGACTCTGAGAGCAGCTCCAGGCAAGGCTGTCTCCCCTGGCCAGTGCCTCTACCCTGTCTTTGCCTGCTGCATCTACCCTCTCGTGTGCTGGGAGATACCAGGGCTTTCAGAGCTGGGCACACAGGAGGAGAAAGCACAGCACCACCTCTGAGGCTTGTGTGGTGAAGCCCTGGGAAAGGACTGCACAGCATCCAAGATTAATAGAGGAATCCTGTCTTGAAACTTTCCCTTATCTGCTTAAAAATGGAGATAGAATTGCAGAACAGTCCAGCTCTGCAGGTACCCTGGCAGTAGTGCTGCAGAAAATATAACTTGCATTTACTGAAAAACACACCCTATCATGTGCTGCAGATACACACGTGGGCCCCACCCTGCGGCCATCTGCGAAGGTCCACGGCTGCCTGGAGCGCACAGCGTGGAGCTGTGCCAGCCACAGGACATCTCCAGCTTCACAACACAGAGGAAACCCGACATCACATGGGGGTAGATCTTCAACAGACCGCAGAAAAGCCTCTCATTAGGGGAGGGAGGTAAAGAAAAAAAATTCTAAGTATCAGGAATGTTTTTATGCAGTCACTGCTCCATTCTGATATCAGTCCCGCTGTCCTCAACGCATGGGAAGATACAAACCAGTCTTAACATTTCGCTTTGCAGAACATGTTCATTCATTCAGAGTGTTTTTAAAAAAAAGAAAAGTCATTCAAATACCATTATCCCAAATGTTACACTGGATGTCTCAGGCAGCTTGCTCAACTGAAATAACCTTTAAGGCAGTAGAGCCGATTTTTCATTTCCAAAATTTTATGATTCAGTGCTTTGCAACCTCAATGTCATCTAGACAATGTTAGTGTGAATCAGGGAAACAGAATCCCATTGCCACGGTGGAGATTCAGGAAGGTGGTTGACACTGTCGCACGTTCAAGGCCTGCAGGCAAGAACTGATCCTCACCCTCAAACATGCAAAAGGCACCACAGCTCTTGCAGCTTCTTACTGCCTATTCAGGGCATCACTAGGGAGAAACACACAGCTCTCCTTCAGTCCTAGCATTAGTTCATTACTATCAACAAGAAGTCCCCAAGAAGTTTTGGTGAGGGAAGAATTAAGAGCACTGAGAAAGGCTTTGGAAGGCTACGTGACCTTTTCCATTTGGGCATTCCACTGGAAGAGCCTCTCCCTCCCTCACAAGGCTACGAGCCCAAGAGCCAAATCCTTTTCTGCAGGATTTGTCTTACAGAGACTGCACTGACTGCTGGGTCCAGGAAACCCATTGGTCCTGCACCAGTGTCAGTACCATCGGACCAGAATTGCCATTTACAGAGATGCTCAGCAGCAACACAGAGCCTAAACAAGCTAAGGGCAAAATCTGCATCTTTTTAACTTGTTGCATATTTAACTATACATTTTCAGACTCACAGACAAATCAAACTTCATAAAATTAACACACAGACTAACAGCTACAGTTCTGAGTTACATTTGGATCTTCAGACTTCAATGTGCTGAGTTACGTATGATCCAGACCTGCAAGTTCCCAAACTTGGGAGACTTCTTTCAACATGGACCTCCAAATTTGCCAGGCTACAATATTTTGGAGAAAGGCAGTTTTCCACAGACTACAATCACCACTACATGAGAGCACAAAACATGTCACTGCCATGCAGTACGATCAAATATCAGCATTATTTTTCCTTAATTAAAGTCTGTTGCATATTCCTCCACGAGTCTTCTAAATTTGGTTAGAGCTGACTTTGCAGAAAGAAGTACAGAGGAGGGGGAAGGGATGGACTCCATTTTTCATTAATACATACCAGAATGGCCATCAGCTGGAAATACATCTGCAAAAAAAGAAAAAAAGAAAACATTAGTATCGGTTGCAGCTGGAGTGCAGGTCATACTGAAAAGCTGCCTCCTCTCTTCATTTGTTTGCTTTAACTAAACAGAGGAAGTATTTTCCTAGTATGCCCAGGTTAAATATCAATCTGACTTGGAACCCATCTCAGTTCAACCAGTCTGTCCCAAGAAAGATCCTTAAGGAGAAAGCATGTAAGTGAATGTATTGTTCCCATAAACAAATTTGTGCATTAGCTTCTATAAGGCAGTGTTAAGGAGTAAGAACGTGGTGTGGAGCACAGTCCACCTGGCAAAGAGCTAGAACCCCAACCAGTGCTGCTGATCCGAGACCTACAGAGAGCATCTAACACACTGGCCATGGTTAAGGGAACACAGACCAAAGTAAAAGCAAGGCAGGCGTTTTCCAGATGGCCCCTGGTTTTCCAAGCCCCTGGCAAGTCAGCAGCTGCACCCGGCTCCAATGCAGCACACACACAACAGAGAAGCAGCTGGAGGTACCTGCCACCCAAGCCCACCACCTGCACATGAGTGATGCCTTGGAGCATCAGCGTCACCAGGAGGGAACCTCTTCCCTTCCCGAGGTGGCTCTGAGCAGCACAGCCCTTTGCACGGAGCTACTGCAGCCTGCAGGTGCTTAGCTCCTGAGATAACGGATCACCAAACCCTCCCATTGCACAAGCTCCTTCCTTCTCGAGGTGCAAGTCCTTTTGCTGCAAAATCCTGTTTATTTTGAAGGGCAGGAATCAAACTGGGAAGAGGCTTTCTCAAGTAGCTCAAAAGGATCACACAGAAGATGCTTCTTCAAGGAGCATGCGTGTCTCGAGAAACCCTTTCGTAAAGGCTCTACAAAAAGCTATGAAAACAGCATTTTTGAGAGAGCAGCACATTCCATTTTCTTTAAGCAACTTGGAAGAACAAGGGGAAGGGAGGCTGACAGTGAGCCAAGGTTCTCCTAGGACAGTGGGCAGGCCCCTGGCTCCAGCTTATCAGCCTCCCAAAGCACACATTCACCTGGAAAGTCACCAGGGTTGCAGCAAGGACTACCCATTCAACAGGGCAACCAACACAATCACAGCAAAAACACTCCTCCCCAAACTGCTCCCATATCCCCACCTTTGACATTCACCACATCCAGGGTATGTCCAGGCTGGAATCCGTTCACCTACCTATGAGCAGAAGCAGCAGCTGAACAAACCCAAACCCCCTCCACCGTTATGCAGGCTCATGATCTGTGGAGACGTTACAGGCATGATCTCAGCACAAAACCAACCCGACCAGAAAAGCAAAGCTTCTCGTGCCATGGATCCTTTGTAGGCTGCATGTTCCTACTGCAACCTTCCACCAATTCATCATCACCTGAGCACATGAAACATCTTAAACTCTTGTCATGGTTACGAATGAGGTCAGGCTCCTACAACAGGGAGCAGAAACGCCCTGCACTTGATCTAACAGGTCCCAGAACAAGAGGCGGCTTCTGTATTCCCCTACTTGGACAACTCCCAGCCAACTTCTTCATAGAAGACCAAGGTGGAAGTGCTGGTTAGTGCATATCCCACCTGCTCGCCCCAGCCAGCTGCACTCAAGATCAAAAAACAAAACAAACCCCCAAACAAAGCAAGAGCAACAAAAAGCAAAGCCGCAAGCACAAGCGGCGGAGTGAAGAAATTCCTCTGTGCCAGCCAGCCAAGAGCTATGGGCCTTGGCATCCGTTCCCTGCCCTGCACCGGTGCCAGACACAATTCCTGCCACGCTGTTTGGACGACCCTTCACCACATGCACCCAGACCCAGCTGGCCACCTGCAGGGGCAGCCAACCAGGTGCCAAGAGGCACCGGCTACTCCTTGAGGCCACCACTGCTGCAGGAGCAGGGAGCAACCAAGGGTGATCCCGAGGGAACGTGTCCCTACCAGATGTGCCATCGCCGCAGCTCTTGCTTGGGTTCCCTCCAGGCCCCTGCCCAGCTTGCAGCTGCCTGAAGGTGAGAAGCAGAGCTCACCTGCTTCTCCAGTTTGGCCATCAAAACACGTTTTCCACCCCATTTGCTAGAAAAGCACTGGAAATACTGCAGTGGCTTATGCCCCTAGCAAGCAAGGACTGCACATGACACCGAGGCAGTCGTTGCTCACGGTCGCTTTCCCTGTGCTGGCACCAGGACTCGAGGGGAGGAACCGACACATCCCTGTTCTCCAGCACTCAGCCCTCCTCTGGCCGGTGGGAGGCTGAGCTTCCCCAGCTCATCACACTTATGATTAGTGCAGATTTGAATTCAAGATTTCTGGAGTGAAGACCTGGAATTTTAGACCTGGATGCAGCTTTTCCCATATCACTGGCACAGCGCAGTCAGTGAGCAGGGATCGCTCTTCTGAAAGAGAGATGCAGAGGACAGGTATGAGGCAGGGCCAGTCAGAGGCTGCCAGGCACGAAGTCCCCTTGGGATGCCCCTTTCCCTGCAAGCACAAGTGACTAGAGTAGAAATTAGCCTGTCAATTAAGGGCAGCACCTGATGCGCCAGGAGAAGTCTAAATCGGGCAACACTTTCTTTTCCCAAGGAAGCCATGGTGAGGTGGAAGGAAGCAGAAACACGCAGGGCTGGCAAGCTGAGACAAATCCCTACGGCTGTCCCTGACAGAGCCCGTTTACACGTTCTGGACACTGTCCTTGCCTGTCCTGTTCAGTTCCTTTCTCAGCACTTTCAAGGTTAAAAATCAAAACACAAAGGACCCAGCAGAAAGACCACGCTGAAATTTTGCTCTACCCAATACCAAAAGGGCTGAGCCCAGTGAACTGATTCCAGTGCTTTCCCATCCGCGTTCCCTTCGGGGTATCCTCACATCAGGCGTCCCGACACGGGCCGGATGCTGCAGACGGGCACGGGGCCAGTCTCCATCCAGGCAGCTGCTGGCCGAGCACCACTCGGAGCAGAGCAACCCCATCCCACCCGCACGGTGCCTCCCAGCTAAACCCTGCCCACAGCACGAGGCCAAAACCAAGCAACCCAAAGCAAGGAGCACCAAGGAGCCAGTGCTGCAGCGTGAGAGAGGAAGCCCTTAGAAACTGGGTCTCTGTGGTCTCTTTTCCTACATACACCTCATTGCTCAGCATGGGTCCAAAAGCTGAAAGTCTTGGAGCTGGCATCTAATCAGAAGGATTATAATTGCTAGGGGCACCAGCAATCTCTTCATCACAGCACCAGTCTCTGCCAAGCCAGGCACTTCCCAAGCACTCCAGCATCCGACTCGGCTCTGCATGGAGTCTGTGCAGCCCACAACATCTCAGCAGCAACCGCCTCATGAATCTCCCTGCTATCAGCAGGGAAGGAGGGGGGCAGCACAGGAAAGGAGAGAGCAGGAAGAGGTCAAGGCCTGCGCTGCAGCTAGCGGGATGTTTGGGAGGGCACCAAGCAGAGCGTCCTCGCAGGACTCGCACACATTTGCTCTGAACAGAACAGCCAGAGCCGCGGTGCTAAAACTGAGAGGTTGTGAGGAAACTGAGGCAGCCCTTCCTACCCTGGGGCGCATGCGTATGTGCTACGGGGAAAGACACACAATCCCAGAATTTGCCTCCTGTGTTTAAAAATATTAAACTGGGGCATTTCAAGAGAAAAGCTGATACATCTACATACATTCTCCCTCTCCAGGGACCACGTGGCCACTGCTACTATTCGGGTATCTGGGCCAGGCCCAGAAAGGCTAGCTGGATCTGCAGGCGCCAAGCTCCTCTCTGCTGTGGAAGCGCTCGGTGGATGAGGCGCCTCCACCAGCGCCATCCTCCGGCTGTGCCCCGGGAAGCGCCGCGGGTCCCACTGCCCCACACGCTGCCTCCTCGGGCCCCACTGCTCGCACTGACGCAAGAGCGACGCCGACTCCTTATTACAGCAACCCCAGTGCCAACTGCTGCAAGCGGCCGCAGGCCGAGCCGTGCAAGGGCCGCCACAGCCCCAGGCACCCCGCAGGTCCCTCAACGTGCAGCTATTCTTCACCTATAAGCACTGTAAGACACCAACTACGGACACGGAAAGCTAAAACGAAGCCATCTTCCATGTTTGTGGATAGAAGACTTGGACAAAAGCAAGAATAACTTCATAGAATCACAGACCAGACCAGAATCCTTAAGGTTGGAAGCGGCTTCTCCAAGGTCATGCAGGGACTCAGTAGCAGAGACATGGCCACAACTCAGCAGTGTGGGCTCAAAAGCTGCTGGACTCCAATGGATTCCCAGAAGAGGGATGGGGAAGGAAAATCCTCATGGATGGTAGGAATGATGAGGACCGGGATCACTCTGCTCCTCCTAATGTAACCATCCATCCAGCAGGAAAGTTTCCTTCTGCTCTTCTGGCTACGAAGACAATCTTCCCAATAAAGACACCACAAGTGGGGATAAAGACCAAGCCACACAGTCCAATATGTGCTGTGAGAAGATCAGTGTTGCCAGAATCTCTTTTCCATGCCCAGGCAACACTGGCTTCCCCTCGAGAGGCCCAGAGAGTGTCTGCACAAGCCCCCGAGACAGCAACAGGCCTCTTCAAAGCAACGCTCAATGGAGAAGGGGGCGAGGTCTGCTAAGAAAAAGTGGCAAAGCAAGAAATCCCAAACCCAAATATTAGCATGGCCCATTAAGGCCCTCTCGAGATCCTGCTCCCCTCCTTCCTTACCTGCAGAGCAGGCTCAGGGAGGGTCTGGCTCTCAGCAACCCAGAGCTTCCCAGCCCTCTCCAACTGCCAGGTCTGGGCAAACACACTTCGTAAAAACAGGTTTAGAGTAAGAAGCATCTTCACCCCCTCAAATGGAAGCTGAAGCTTGAGATGGGAGAAAGATCCAACCCTGGTAAGATTCACTGATGCTCACTACCCCTAAGACACCAAAGTCAGTTCAAGAAAGGGCTAACCAAATAACCAGAGAAGCAGAAGCAGCCCCCAAAACCCTTCCTGAGGTGTCCAGACAGCCAGGCCCTTGTTAGTTTTTCCCTTCCATACAAAGGAGAGGCCTGTTTCTGTCTGAAGCACTTGGACATTATTTGAAGACACCCCAGACACCCTTGCTAGGAGGCTGAAGAGGCACAAACAGCATGAGCCTCCATAACAATTTCCCCAAAAACATGTGGAATTAAATACTTCACATGGATTTTTAATGCAGAAATGACCTGGTTTTGGTGAAGTTCAACTCAGGTGCCCCAGGTACCTGGAAAGGAATGAAGACCTTTGGTCTCAAAGAGCTGCAAGAGCAAACACTCCCTGAAAAATCAGTTCTCCAACCATCCATATACGTGGAATAGTTCCCCAGCTTTCAATCCACACTACATGCTAAACTTAATTAACACATTAATATCAACATTAGGCCTGACCTTGACAATAGCAAGATGAAGAGGAGAGGAACTGACCTGACACGGTTGTGATTTAGCGACTCACCAAACACACAGACACCAGCAGGGCAGGCACCGCACTCAGCACAAAGCACCTTTCCAAAACCTGCCTGGACTTGGCCAGGGGGTTCAGACCTCTTCTCTGAGAGTAGGAGATGTCCGTGGGCTTCTGGGGGACACATCTGGTCAGACTGACCAGAAAAAGTGATAGCCCTTGAACAAACAGCCCTGTAAATCCCACCCTCACATGGGTGCAGACACACAAAAAATAACTAAGGTCACGGCTGTTTTTTCTCCCAGCCACTTATCAATGCTTGTATTAGAGAGAACAAACACTGGACGTTCTCTCACATTAACCACTTCGACTCCCATCCCAAAGCAGAGTGAGCCACAAAATACTGATGTTCAAACCACAAGATGAAACACTTTGATTTTTTGCATCAGACTGAAACCTGCAGAGAAATGATGGAATATTAAAGGAAGGGACAAGATAAAGTCCAATTACTGCTTCCATGAAGCAGCTGGTGACCCAGCTCTCAGCCTCATGTCATTTAAGCACCAATAAGACTGAAGTGATAATATTGGAAGTGTCCAGGCCATCCAAACATGAAACCCAGTGTATGGGGAACGAGGAAGATGCCAGGGGTACCAGAACCATCCACTCCAGACTGTTCTTTAAGTTACAGGATATTTTACAGGCAATAAAATTTCAGGTACGATAAACAATATTATGAGAATCTCTCTGAGACATCTTTAAAATAAAGGAGCCATTTAGGTGGAGCACAGAAGCTAATAGGCTCCTATTGTGTGGAAGCTGATAGTGGATGGGGTTTCCCTATGACAGGATTGTCACAAACTGCTCTGCAACACCCTTTCCTGTGCAGTACAAGGCTGAAATTCTACCCAGGAAAGAAAGCCCAGTCAATCTGAGAAGCAAAACTGGCACATTCTCCCCATACTGGAGGAGAATCCCCCTTGCCTCCTCCCTCATAGGGGACATCAGTGCAGCTAGAAACCCAACCTCTGAATGAAAGAGATGTCCCAGTGTCCCCACTAGCTCCCCCAGTATCAAGGCATGTCCCTTCATCACACCAGGATGTCGTAAATCCCTGTGACAACCCCAGGAACTGCAAATTACGAGGCTGCTTCCACCTTGTTGCTGTGGGCAGAGCAAGGCAGTTAAGTGGAGACAACATAATTGTATCTCTTAACTCAATCACAAATCCCCAAACTCATCATCTGTTTGAGATGCTCCCCTCTGGCCCAGTCAATCTGGCTGGTTTTAATCAAACCCAACAGCTTTTCTAATCACTCCCCAAACTTTTTCCTTGCTTGGTTCCACTTTTCCCTGTTAAATTAGATCAACTCATGCTTCAGCTCCAAAGGAAATAGGAGTGTCGTCCGCCCGACATCTGACACTTTTCTTCCAAACTTTCTTCAAAGTTGTCCTTACAGGTTTAATTCCACATTTTAAAAACATGGTTCACTTCTACATGAAATTCCTCCTTGTTCAGAGTAAAAATGTCACATTTCTCATTCAGTGATTAAAAGAGTGAAGCTAAAACCGTTCACCCAAAAATACTATTGGAGGCTGACAGGAAACCCAAATAAATCAGTCCCCCCTTCCGCTCAGCTCTCTGCAGGGCAGAATGAATTTCTGAGCAGTCAAAGCATGTTTTAGATCACACCAGGCAACCCCTCATGCTCCCAAAGTTTAGCTGGGAGTTGGAAACTGAAATTAATGTGATTACAATCATGAAAGTGTCATCAGAGCATGGGGTTAAGACACCTCCAAGATATTTTTTTTCCTTCCATCTCAGGTGAAATCTCATGCACATTTATTGTTGCTTTTTTTTCAGGCAGATTAACACCCCTTCCCCATATCATTGGGTGCATTTCTCCATATCTTATTTCTTGCTGTCACAATCAAGTAATCTCTCAAAAATCAGCTTGTACCAGTATAAATTTTTTACACTTACTTCTGTGCTAGCTTTTTCCTTCACTTGCTCCCTTGCATGGCCTTGCACTTAACTTGCTAATAATGAAGCTGTGTGGAGGTCTGCAGGCAGGACAGGGCGATTCCGTCATTTCTCTGCATGACTCCTGTGCTGCACATCCCTGTTATCTACAGGGACAGGGAGCCCTGGTGTTACGGTCAAGGCTTTATCTTCAGAAGGCTTGTTCAGGTTTGGGGGAAGAGGGGGATGTTGGCAGGTTTTACCATGAACAGACATCATTCCCAAGCTGAATTCCTCACTGTCTGGGAAGGACTACAGAAAAGATATTAACATTATTGCAATGAGAATCTTAAGTATCTTGCAGGGAAAAAAAAAATCCCAGTGTTCTTTTTGTAACATTTAATACATCAGAATGGAAGAGGTGACCTTGAAAAATCCAGGAAAAAAAATCTTGTACTTTGAAATGAACATTAGCTTATTAAATGTTTGAATCTGATTCATTAATTACAAGTTCTTACTATTTTGATCTAACACTAACTTCTTTAATCTGCAAGTGTGCAAACCAGGTAGCCTCATATTACCCTTTAGTAAACTAATAATCACTCATCTGCAGCACTAACCAAAGTCTTAGAAAGAAAAACCAAACAAAAAACCGTTACAACCACCACAAAATCATACGGAATTTACCGTGAAGGCTGAAAACATCTTACAAATCACCTTGTGCAGAGGAGTGCTGAGCGTTAAACCCAAACACGCTCTGAGAGCTACCAAACAGGCACATATGTCCCCCCCATCCTGAACTTCTCAGGTCAGTCTCCCCACACTTGTCTTTTTTTTCCCATCCGCACAACTCCATCCTTTCCTCATTTTTGTGGCTTTTACAATTCAATACTTGTTTCCCCACATATTTAGCAACTTAAAAACTCACCTCTCTGTTTCTCAGGCTTCTTAAAACCTACCATATATCTAGCCCTGAGAAGCCTCTGCTCTCTTCACATACCCCACATGCAAGAGAAAAAAAAAAAAAGGAAAAGAAAAAAGCCGAGCGGCTGTTGGGGAAGGAGGGAGGCGAGGAGGGCACAGAGGCGGCAGCGCAAGGAGCGCCCAGCGCGCAGCCGGCGCCGCGGGCTGCAGCGTCACTGCGGGAGCGCCGCGCGGGGCCGAGCGCCCACGTGCTCTGGAGCGGCACGGGAGGACGGGCCCGGGAGGACAGGCCCAAGCGGCGGCGGCACGGACACGGCGGGGCCTGCGCAGCGCCCGCGCGCGCCGCCTCGCCGGCTGCCTGCGGCTCCCCGCCGTGCCAACGCCCAGAGCGCCGCGGGAAGGACACGGCACGTTGCCACGCTCCTACCCGGCCTCCCAATCGGGGTTTCACTCTGCCTGTGTGTCAAGGACACAGGATGTTCACAAGTCGCATTCGAGCCTCTATTCTTTCCAGGCATCCCAAGAATCTCTCTGGGTATTGTTAATAGTCGGGGCTCTCCAAAGAGCTTGCTAATGAACAAGAAATAGTATTGGGGAGCTGCAGAAATGCTTCTCTCCAAGCTTCCCCCTGGATCAGTGAGGCTAAATCAGGTTACTCTTCACATAAAGCCTCTTCTCATGGGGGAGGAGGGCAGGGCTACTTGAGGGAACAAGCTGGGAGCACAGAAAGGTACCAGTGGGCACAAGCTCAGGTATGAGGGCAGCAGCCTCCCAGGCAGCACAGAGCAGACCTTTTTTTCAGCCACTTTGAGGGGAGCCAAGCAGGACGTTAACATGTTTTCCCCAGGAACACAGGTTAGGGCAAGTTGCACTCAGGAACCCATGTGTGTGCAGCGCCCAGATTGCCATCTTGCAGATCAAATGAACAAGGGTGACACAGTTAATGTCACCCAAACCACGCTGCACTAATAAACCTCAGTCAAAGCAGCAACCGCCTCGATTAGCCATTTCCAAAATAAATTACGGCTTCTGCCTGACCAGCCCCACCAGAACATTCAGCCCAGCTAGCGAGGCTCTGCACGGTCACTACCTACACACCTTCCTGCAGCAGCAGCCTCTCCTTTGCCTTCCAGCACGGTGTAAAGGCCTAGCATGACTCAAAGCAAAACCAAACAAACAAACAAACAGCACCCAAAGCGGAGCCCGGCGGAAGCAGGGTGCCCGGCTGCCTGCCGCTCTTCAGCACTATGAAGTGGGAATGTTGAGGGAAGCTGCTGCTCTCAAGTCAGCTCTGTTCCAGAAGGACACTGGAGGTAAACCACAGGTAATGCAGGTATTAGACCAGTCAATTCACAGCCTCTCCTCGTGTGCAATAGCAGAGTATCCCCCAGCACACGTAGCTCTGATGCTGCATAGAGCTCTTGACCATATCATACAGTGCAGCAAGATTCAAATCGAAGCAGCTGGCTCCTTACAGGTGCCTTCTGCAGTTCTACCAACACCTTCAGCCCTGGATGATCCTGCCGTCAGCAAAGCCACAATACGTAACGCGTTGATTTGTTCAGCAAAGGCAGCTCACCCAAGCCCCCTGCCCGTGGCACAAAGTGTGTGCTCGCTCACAAGCTGGAGTTCAGCTCGATGCTTCTTCTGGATGCTGCACTTAAGGATGCACCGACATTTAGAAACCCGTGGACTCTCCATGACCATGGGTCCCACAACCCTTTCCCAAAACCCATAAATAACTGACATTAGCAAAACTCTTCCAAATGTCTCATGGCAGTTTTGGCTCCACTGTCTCAGCACCCTCATACGTGAATCCACTTGTTTCACCTAAATAATCCAAACTGACCCAGGACTGTCCCCATAAACAACTCTGGTAACTGCTTTACCAAGGCCAAACTCAGCTCCCATTTACTCTGATCACCAGTTACTGTTGCTTAAATACACAGAAGCTTTTAGTTCTTGAAACTCTGCATTAGCTTCTTAGAGTCTTCCCCCTGCTCAAGTCGTGCAGCTCTATCATTTGCTGCCAGATTTTCAGTTCAGCTGGTTCTTGCAATGCAAGGAGAAAAGTCTTCTAACTCCATTAAGAGATGACTAAAAAGGCCTCACATCTACAGAATGAGTTCAGAACAGAAGCAGTTTTAACTGGAGAAAAAGTAACAAACACAGATTGGACCAGTCTGGAGACCAAATATCTGCGCTAGGTTCCAAGACCTCCACTCTTCCTCACAACATGACTTCTTCTTGCCCATGCAAATGTTCTGGCTGAATGGCACTGTCACCACGTGAGATCCCACGTTAAGATCATATTTTTCCTAAATCCTCACTTTTTAAGTGGTAATAGCTGTAAGGGTTAAAAAAAAATCCAAACTAGTCTGGAGGATACAGCTTCCTACTAAGATACCTGTTCCCTGTTTCGCCAAACAAGCGTTATTCACCTATATACAGTTCCTGAGATTCCTTACCAAGCAGCTTCAAGCATGCACAGAGTAACCTAACTCTATCCAGGCCAGTATTTGGGGCTCTCCCAAGGATAATCTCACACTATTTGAGAATAGCGAAAGACTCGGGTGTCATAACTTGGAAACCAGAGTAGTTTATTGCAGCTCCAGTGTCCTGATTCCTTGCCCTGCTTCCTGCATTCAATTTGACTCTGCAGCTGATTCAAGTCCTTCTTCTACCCAGTCCCACATGCCCAGTGCAAACACCAAGAGTATCACAGGTGCAAAAAAATTAAATAGAAGAGAGCAGGGGAAAAAAAATAAAAAGGAGGAGGGGGTGATTTAAAGAGAAGATTGTAGAGAATCATCCAGTGATACCTCAGACCTGGCAATCTAGAACTGCAGATCTCGGCAGAAGCAGCATCGAGTCCCAGGAGCTGGGGCCAATGAGTCAGCTCTCCGGGAGCTGCTCGAAACAAACAGTGCAGGACAGGGCAAAGGTCCAGCAGGAGCTGAAGGGCAAAGGTATGCGGGGGAGGGAACACCCCAACGGGCTCGCACTTTTTTGGAGCAGGGTGCTACAGTTATCAGAGGGAAGAGGAAGGCTTACTCAAACTTGAGGTGTGGAATTGGAACAGAACAGTGTTTCTGAAAGGAAATCTAGGGGGCAGGAGGAGGAGGAACGGACTCCTGCTGTGATAGCAGCGCTCTGTTGCAATAAACAGCCAGAAGAGCTTCACAGTTACATGCCACGACAGAGCAAGAATTGCCCAACACTTGGGAAAGAGGTGTGTGCTGCTCTACCAAGCTGGATACCCAGGCAAGCCTACGAGCACGCCTGCTCCAAATGCAAAGAGATGCCAAAGGAAAGTGAGTTTCCTGGACACCTTATCTCCAGGATTGGAGGCTGGGTTCAAGGAAAGTCCTCTGGGGAGTTAGTCAGCACAGGGTGAGAAGCTAACGAATCTGCGTGTTTCTCAGTACTAGCTGCCAACCCTGCCTGTGCTCTGGCAAACAACACAGCCGGCTCGCTGCAAACAATGGGGAGCCAAGCTCCAGTGCTCGCTGCCGGGAACTAAGGTGCGCCTTCTGGAAAGTGCAACCTGCCCCTCGAGTGGATCCGCCGATGGAAGCCAGAAACCCCGCTCAAGAAACCCAAATACCCTCTGCATCTCCGCTAGGAAGCAGTGGTGCTGTTTCCTAGGGACAGCGTGTTTGCGGCCGCAACAAAACTGTGATAAAAGTCAGTGCAGACAAAGCTCAGCGACTGCAGGGCTTGGGCATTAAGGCCCCCACGCTCCTGCTTCCAAGACATAAGGAGCTTTGTAAAGAAAGAAGTGCCAAGTGCCTTGATGCAACGTTGCTGGAAATAAACCCAGCAGGTTTTCAAAACGGGGCGCTGTTAACACCTGTCTGCACTGATGCTTGCATCACTAGCACCAGTGCAGGGCACAATCAATGAGCACAAAATGTTCCAGAAGGTTTAGCAGAGGCTTAATTTCAAGCCATGCTTCTCCTCTGTAAAAGAATTCGGAGAAAAGTATGTTAAATTTGGTTTATTGCCAAAACTGCAAAGCTGTTTTTGTCAGAAAATATTTCCTTTGCTACTGCACACACATTACCATCATGCCTCCTCGAGTTAGGCTGATAAATTTATTTAAATGATAAGAAGAGAATGCAGAGCAACTTTTGGGTAACGACAGGGCAGCTGCACAGATCCTGCTACCAGACCATTGCAGGCTGCGAATGACATGAATTCCCTTTGTCTCACTTGTAGCCCTGCCTCTCCAAAGCACATGGACAAAACCACAACAAACCTCTTGCCAGAAAACAGCAGGGAAAGGCTTTGGGGCTCCACTCCAGCACCGCGGGAGCCTTCCCGCACAGCACCAGCGGCCACTGGCCTCTAACTGCATGTGCTCTTGCCCTGGCAGAAGGGCGAGGAAACCAGGAGACACTTTGTTTCCATAGACCAACCTTCCCAAAAAGCAGAGCTACCTACTCAATCATGGCCTTGCAAACCTCATTCCCAGCCCTAGGCACCCCACAGAACTGCTGTGGCGGGTACACCAGACACTGGCCTGTGAAGTCAGGTCATAACCCACCCAAAAAGGACACAGTTTCTTTAGTTCCCACTCATCACCCCATGAATTCAACTTTCACAGGCGCTGCTCAGCTGCAGCAGGCTGAGCAGCTCGAAACAGGCAGCAAGCAGACCTAGATTTGCTAAGCTCTTCCACATCTATATTCAGATGCTGACAGCAGAAACTCGAAAAGAGAACATGGCTCTGTTTCCTCTGGGCCAAGGCTCAACTCTTTCACTTTTGAAAGCACCAATTCCAACACGCATCACTGCGGACCGGACAAATGCCTAAGGAGCGCATCCTGTCCCGTACGTCTGCTCCGCGAACCTAAAATTAATACAACAGATAGAAAAAGAATTAGGGCTTTCAAAGTCTGTGAATGAAGCCATACAGGGACCTCTGTGTATTTGCAAAGCTGCCCAAATGATATTCCTTAAGCTTTCAAAAATAATGAGGGTCTCTTCATTATCAGGGCTGGGAACATTTAACATTTCCACGGCACAAACACTGCTCTGGCAGCAAATGAACTACGTGCTTGCTCAACAACACTGAAAAAATAAAAATTTTTCATGGGAACTTCCCAGAGTGTAAATCCAGTGAATCTGTTTCAATCATACAAAGAAGTCATTTTCCTTAGAACTTCTGGAGGTCACTGCAACACGAAAATTCACCTTGCCAACGTGTCCTTCTGAACTCACGCTCCAGATCATTGCGTCAACTTCTGCAAAAAGAAACCCCGCACCCGGAGCGGCAGGGACACGGCAGAGCCCACGGAGCCCGGGAAGGAGCCCACGCCAAGGCCGGCGCGCAGGCTCAGTGGCAAGGCCGCCTCTCACGGGAGCCATGTTTATTTTACACGTTTTCTTCTCCGCCAGCGAAATGGGCAGCAAAAGAAACAAGGCGCCCAGCAGCAGCCCCGTCCGAAACACATCCCGCTGCCAAGCATCACAAACGCGCCGCTCATCAATCCTGGGATTTAAAGGCCCCTGGGAACGCTGGGACGCTTCCGTCAAACGCAGCAGAATCCTGGGTGCTGCAAGAGATTTCCTTAGCTCAGTGTAAGGTGCGTGTGCTGCCCCTATACAAACCATTTCACGAGTCACCAAGGCCCCTCATCTCCTCTTTGGGGCTTGAGGGCCTTCCTAGCATCTATTCACTTCCTACTGCGTTTCCCCAGCTTTGCAAGGGGTCTGGTAACAGAATATCAGCCTAGAGGAGCTCTAAACATAAGCGTCAAATGGGAACAGACAATATATTTTTCTAGGAGAAAACTGGAATGGACACTGTGAGCATCTCTGTAATTTTAACAGAGAAAAACAAGGAAGATTCTGTAGCCCAGCAAATGTTCTGGACGCAGGTGATGCGCACACGCCATGATGATACAAGGGAAAAACACACGAGGAATAGCATGAGTGTCGGGCCGCGTATTTTAACACCACCCAATCCAGCCCGGTAGCCGGGAAGGCAGCGCGATGCGGCCGCACTCATGGGCGAAGCAGTAACGTGACCAGCTCTATGTGACACAGCAAGAGGCAAACGTAAACAGCAAGTTGCCCTGGATTGGGTTAAGTTAGGCTTATATCACTGTAGACAATGACAGACCACAAACTTATCTGAACAGACTTGGGGTTTTTACCCCTTTTTTTCTTCTTTTACCTGGCACAATTAAGGGATTCTCAATTTCCCCCATTAAGATGGGAGCTTTCCAGGTGGAACGTGCGGCGCAGTCCATCTCCTCCCCAAGATCAACACCCCAATGAATCCCCACGCCAGGGCCTGCACCAGTTCTCGCAAAGCGCCAGTACGGACGGTACCGAGAAACCCGATGTCACATCGGGCAGGGGGATTTAGTGTTTACAGAGGCTGCCTGGAAAAAAAAAAATCAGGATCTTTCCCGAAGAAGACGCTGCCGAAACCTCCCGCGTTTGGCGGCGCGCCCGCGGGAACGGGCGATTCCCTCCCGGCGAGATGGCCCCGCCGCGGGCCGGGGAGGAAATGGAGCCCCGCGAAGGCGGCCTGGGCACTCAGGGCGGCGCGGGAGCCATGACGGCGGCGGCGGCGCGGCGGGCCCGGCGCCCGCGCGGCCTCCTCGCCCCA